>JABJVR010047952.1:0-25978 GCA_025773905.1 Chitala chitala
AATAACGCTGTAGGTAGAGTACGTACATACGGACACAGACGCGTGTCAATAACGCTGTAGGTAGAGTACGTACATACAGACACAGACGCGTGTCAATAACGCTGTAGGTAGAGTACGTACATACGGACATGAACGTTTGTTACAAACACGAATAACACTGTAGCTACATTATGTAGATACAGACATTCAGCATTCAGGTAATAGCAGCACTACTGGTGTAGACATGTCTGAGCAACCAGTGCAAAATGTTTCATAAAATCTGTCCCAGCACATTCTAATATGCAAAGCAATGGCATTGTTTGCAGCTTATCTGTTATCACATGTTGGTGTGAAGTTTTTGTGAAGCAAACAGTTAGTCCTGAAATCAGAAACCTGCCAGACTCATTCCAGATCTTTAACCATTTAATCACTTAGCTGCTGTTTTTTTTATTGAGAGTAGAATTGTTTTTACTTTGTGTAGTAACTGCTGCAAAGTACGCGGGTTTTCTAAAAGCGGCTGGTTTGGTGCTGCAGAATTTCTACCCGATGGTGCGGGCAGCACACCTGGAGGACTGCTGCACCAGGCTGGTGGTGCTCAGTGAGCGTGCCCACGGAGCGTCCAGTCAGGACGAGGGCCAGCTGGAGGTGGGTGTGGCCAAACCCTGCCGCCACATACCAATGAGCCACTCTGAGACCGGCGCCTCTACCTGCTGTGCACGTTAAACACATTCTACATCTCACCCTGCTGCAACTGTGATCAATCTCATACTTTCTTAGAAGTTTACATTTTAGGGGCTCATACACAGTAAAAAATTATACTAGAGCATTTAAAGTCAATTTAGGTCAAGCAGTAGGTTTAAGGCAAGGCTTTTGTTCGTTAGACTGGAACAAGCAACTTCCTGTTTATAAGATTGCACCGCAACTCTTTATAATTTGTTAGTATTACCTTTATAATTATTTGCAATAGTTGTTCAAGTAGTATTTCTAGAATTTGTAATATAGAATGGTATTCGATAAGGTTCTGTACAGGTGGTTCTGACTCTTCTTTGACTGGGTTTTTTCTGAGTCACAGATAATGCTGCACCGGCGGCTGTGGAATAACCAGGAGTGGAACCTGGGCTATAACCTAACACTGAACGACACGTCCGTGGTTCGGCCAGCGCTGTGGATGCTGCTAGGCTCGCGGGCTGCCATGTCTGCACTCTACCAGAGGGAGGCGCTGGCTCTTCAGCACCGACCAGTGGTCTTGCGTACCAGCCCGTTCTGTAAGTGTGCAGGGCCCTTGCCCTCATACTTTTCATATGGCCTCACCAAAATGCATTCCTTAAACATACGTGATTATTACATATTTCAAGTATATCACATAAATTTTCATATGATAGTACTATTTACGAATGTCTTCTTAAAATGACTTATAGGTATCCCCCAATTTGCTTTTTTTATTAATAGTTTTTTCTATGTTTATGATATTTTTGATTTGTGGTCGATTTTGTTTGATCTGATATTTCTCAGTCAAATAATACACAGGAATCTATTGGTATCTGAATTTTTAATGAAATATTTTTAACAGTTACTGTTTTTGGCTTTTGATACATTTTTTTTTATGAGAACCAAAACAGAAGCTTTATATCCAAATTTATCCAATGTGCATAAAAAATACGCATTTGAAAATGACGCCAGTGGACATAATGTACCTGGCACTGCTGTACCGTAGTGTCGTCTCTGTTTGCGGATGATTTCCTGTCTCACGTTCACTCTGCGTTAACCAAATAAAACCAAAAACTCCACACATCCAAAATACGCAAGGAATTCTTTTTTCTGTCAGTGAGCACAGTAACTTCATTACAAGAAAATTCCCTTGTTTAATTTACTCTATTACTGCGTCTAATGTTTTGTTGCAAACGTGCATAGAAACATTGAAGTATCATGCTAACGTCTCAGAATGATCGTTATACTGGAGTTTTATGGCGCTTTAGTGGTGTTTCAGAGAATTGGTTTGGGGTGTTTGGATGACCTGACAGTGGATTGTTAATCAATGTAACTTTTTATCTAATTACAGTACCCAAATTATGGGATTCCTGTATTGGTATTCAAACTAAACAGTGAAATCGTGACTACATTTATGCCATAAAATGGTATTCAGTAATAAAAGCCATATTTATGATAAACAGCCAGCATTATGGTGAACTTGTGTTCTGTATATTGTTGAATATCACAGTATCAGTGGAGAAAGAAGACTGTGCTCAGCAGGAGGGCAGTGTTCAGTATTGTAATTGTGCTTTTGTTGTGCCATGATGTTCCCCTGCAGATGGGGCTTGGGTTCCTCCCCGGAGCCAGGGCACACTTGTGACCACACCTGTCGTCCTGCCTCCAAACCTCCACCTGCTTACCCTGAGCGTTCCAGGCTGGGCTTACAGCTCCAACCACACACAGCACCAGAGGAACATCCAGCAGGGTGGGGCCTCTCTGGGCACCTGTCTCCCTCTTTGTTATGCCAATACCCAGTCTTTTGCTGAACCATTGGTACATTGTGACTAAAGTAGGGGAGAGGCCACAGGGGCACTGGCACCAGATGAAAGCCAATTGGCCCCTTTAGTGTCCATCGCTTGTTGCTTCAAAAAATAATTACATATCAGTGTCAGACATGGTTGGCCCCTCTACATTAAGTTTGGCCCTTTTATGCCCCTCCATTTTTTTAAGTTTTAAAACGTGCCCTGGACTGAAGTATGCTTTAGCTGGTGTTCCACCAAAGTGAAGCTGTCCTGTCTCGTTACATGTGGTCTGTTCCCTGATAACTCTACACAGAAATCATTTTTGGGTGGCATACTGGCTCTGGAGTTGAGTTTTCACTTTGTGTGTTTTAAGAGAAAGGTTTCAGTTCTGGGCAGAGTTGTCCTAGTTCCTCTGTGTGAACTAAAAACGTCAAGGACCTACAAACAATATAAATTTTCAGAAAATGGGGTTCCTTATACGAGAATAATTTTGTTCAGGGTTGAGCGGGAAGGCAAAGCCAGACTTTGATCGAGTCCTATTGAGGATCACACACCTGTTTGAAGTGGGAGAAGATCCAGTTCTGTCAAAGCCTGCCACTCTAAACCTGAAGGTAAGAGTCTGTGATGTTAAGTAATCAACAAGGAAATTGCATCTTCTGCTGTCTGGGTCATGGTGTGACCTTCTGTTAGCTGCTGGTTGGTAACACCTTAGTCCTGGTTCTTGCTGTACAAACAGGAAGCCCTAGTGGGTCTGGGAGTGGTGAGGGCTGTGGAAGAGCGTTCCCTCACTGGAACCTGGGATATCGCAGACATCCAGAGGTGGAAATGGAGGACCAGGGAGGATGCACACAAAGGTGAGACGTTACATGTGTCAGCTCTGAGTAAACAGGTGTAGTGTTGTTCTTTTGTGACATGCACATCTTGCATGCAGTGTCTTGTTCATTTGTGACATGTACATGTACTATTATTCATTATAAGTCGCTTTGGACAAAGGCATCTGCTAAATGAATAAAATGTAAAAATGTGTTATCGATGAAAAGTCGTACTTTGGTAATCATTAACATTTAAGACAATAAGCATTGGTTATAGATCCATGGTGGTATGCATTTTAACCAATTGGCATTTATTGGTGTATGTAGTGTTTTATGTTTACATGCAGTGATTTAAATAAGTTGTTAGCTTGCTGATTATTGACATACATTTGTTAAGTATGTTCTCAGCTGGAATGAAACTTATTTGAATAATGAAATCTTCAGAAATTTTATATTTTACCTTATAAATGATTGTTAGTGGCTCAGTGGATTGCACTATTTCCTCTCACCTCCATGATTGAGGATTGAAGTCCCACCTCCATTCTGTGTGTTTTCCCCTTACTTTGTGGGTTTCCTATGGGTTCCCTGGTTTCCTCCCACAGCCCATAAACATGTGTTTGTGATTGAGTTTATGCTTGATATCTTGACACATGAGAGTGGCACAAAACTGCCTACCTTTTCTGTGAGAGAATATAATGTTTCAGATATCTGTCATTGTGAATGTGTGTTTCAGATTCAGGGAGCACTTATGGCAGAGTAACAGAGGACTTCACAGTAACTGTGTGGCCTAAGGAAATCAGGACCTTCTTCATTTACTTCAAGTAGTCTACATCCTCAAGTCTGTCTTCTGTGAAGACGCACAGAAAATCTGTCATCTCTTTTTTGAGCAATTTAAACACAAATCAATATTTTCCTGTATGACAGTACTGTGAAGATTTGTTTTGGACTTAAATGGTGATTTTTATAAATATTCATTGTTGATAAAGAAAACAAAGAATTTGAAACGCATATTAATTCAGGATATTTGTGCCGACTGGTGTAAGTACAGAAATTTTATATCTTGTGAATGTAAGAGCTGATGTAAGGAAGATAATCGTAAACACATGAAGTTTGCCTTAAAGTTCTGAAAGCCACTTTGAAGCTTAAACATTACTTGGCTGATTATGTCAGGAATCAGTAATTTTCTGTTAATTATAATTATAAGAATGTGCATGCAGTTGTTTTGCAATGTTCTGTAGGTAACAGACCTCCAGGGGGTAGACATGTTCCCCCAATTTTTAAGTAGGTTAATAACCCCCCACCCCTCCATAGTTAACCCTTTGGTATTTTCTGTATCAGTTTGTCTTGTGTACACACACACACACACACACACACGCACACGCACACACACGCACACGGGTGGCACAACCAGGTGCCCAAGAGAATGTACAGGAACATCTCTGGCAAATGTGAACTGAAAGTGTACAAATGGGTGATGCCTCAAAGAACGATTGAGAATAGGCAAGCTGAGATCCTGTAGGACTTCCACATCCAGACCGGATGCTCACCGTCCAGCCAGACATCGGGGTACTTAACAAGGAGCATAGGTGGGTGAGCCAATCCTAAGTGCGAGCAACTTTAGGAAGACGGACTGTTAGAAGCTCCAGAAGAACCAAGGCCTGAAGGGCAGAACTCCAGCAGTTGTAGAAAGTTCCACTACCTCAGCCTGGCTGGTTTTGCTCACTGGCCTCTTTTTTGTTTTTTTTCTTACCTTTTAACCACTTAACACACAGTGGAGATCAAAATTAGAGAACAATTTAAGAACATTTGATTTTTTCAGAAATAATGTAATTTTCATTGCTCAACATTTGAAGGAATTTTAGTTTTGGCTTTACCATGCTAATAGAACAGTGTTTTACAAAATAACCAAGGCACTTCAACAAAAAACCTTTATTTTGTAGAAAACACTATCATCAAAATTAGAGAACAGCAATGACTAGCACAGAGAGAGATTACAGCTAACATTTCTGAAAGTTACAAACAGTCAACAATTAGTAGGAAGTGTACAGGCCCTTGGTTTGAATGGCTTCAGCATATCTGCGGCCACAGGACATCACTAGTCTCTCACACTGCTCTGGTGTCATTTTGGTCTTCTCTTCTTCCAGTGTCTTCCACAGTTTGGTCACTGTAGTCACCAAGGATTTTCCAGAGGTTTTCTATTGGGTTTAGATCAGGACTCTGGGCTGGCCATTTCATTATTTCAATGTTTTCAGCTTCAAGGAACTGCTTTACTCATTTTACTGTGTGACAGAGGGCGTTGTCGTGCATATAAATTGCTGGCTGACTGGGTGATGAACTCGGCGAAGGAACCGCATGTTGTCGAAGAAGGGTCTGATAAACATTTGCATCCACTCTGCCATGTAGCTGTATAAGAGGCCCAACTCCTGCTGCAGAAAACATCCCCCAAACCATGATGCTTCCCCCTCCACCTTTCACTGACTTCTTTACACACTTTGGGTTCAGTCTTTCCCCAGTTTGACAATGAACATAATGTTTCCCATCGGACCCAAATAAATTTAATTTGCTTTCATCACTAACACGAACTTTAGACCAGTTCGTCTGTCTACACAACATGCTCCTCAGCAAAGGTTAGTCTAGCCTTTTGATTCTTTCTGCTAGTGAGAGATTTGGTCACTGCAGAGCGGGCTTTCAGTCCAAAATCTCTTAAAAATTGAGACACTATATGATGAGACAGACCCTTACTCTGTTCAGCACTGAATTGGCGAGCAATCCCAGCTGCAGTATTGAACCAGTTGCCTGTTGAGATTCTCTTGCATTATCCTGTCCTCTCTTGCATTTGTCTTTCGTGCACAACAAGCCTTCTTGGGGGACTTGAATAAGTTTGTGATGTTGTAAAGATGCAATATTCCAGAAATCGCAGATTTGGAACTACCAACTTCTCTTGCTATGGCTAAAAGGGTCGTCCCTTTGGCCTTCATCTGGACAACCTGCTGCCGGAGGGTTTCAGCCACTTTACAACAGCTCACCATCTTGCAAAGTCATTGAAAACTGTAAAATTAAGCTGCTAGTTAAATACGGTTTGTCAGATAAAGGAATTAGCACTGGGTGCCATATTAACACCTGGGAGGTGTCTGAAAGTGTTCTCTAATTTTGACCAGTGTTCTTTTTCAAATCTCATTGAAGTTTTTTATTTTGTGCTTAAAAATATATGTAACTCATGAAATATGCTTTAAAAACTGCTCTTTCACTCCTGTTTACATAATTTCAAACAGGACTAAGCAGTGAAGTTGAAATTTAGGAAATTGTAGGTTGTTGTTTAATTTTGACCTCCACTATATGTACATATTCAACAGGACTATGACTACTGCTATATTATCTTAAAATTTTATATAATCTATTTGTAGCATTTACCCTTCTTACTCTCTCCTATTTAATGCTTCCACAAACAGCCACTGTCGTCAAGGCAAACTGGAGAGATTTTCATTGAGGCTGACGTTTTGCTAGCACTGATATCGAAATTAAAATAAGGATAGAGTTTCTCTGTGAATTTATAGCCACGGAATGACTCCACGTGATGCATCAGCTGTGCATTGTAAAAGGAGACCTGCCCTTCGTTGTAATCCACATACACCCCCACCTTCTGGAACCTTGGAACTATCCTTGGAACTTTATAACGGCAGCAGTCGGCATTGCTGGTCTTTCCCTGTATTATGCAGATAATCCAGCCGTTATAAGAGTAACTCTCCTGGCTGACTGCAGACTCATACACTACCCCGATCTCATAACACACGTCCCCCGTGAACTCCACCTCGTAGTAAAATCTCCCCGAAGAGAAGCCGTCCCTTCCGAAGATTCCACCCTGTTTAGCCAGGGTTCCAGAGCCCTGCTGTTCAAAGCTATACGTCACTGTCTTCCCATTTTCGGAAACGTCAAATTTGCGGCGTGTTGTAAAAGGATCCAGACTCACGTCAACTGTGGGAAAGAGTTGCAAGTATCTGAGACACTTCCCTCACGAGCATGAGCCATCATGCAGAGACTGAAAGATGAGATCATTACTCTTTTTTATGAGAGGAGGGGATACGGTGTGTCATGACTTGAGGTAATACGTTCAATGCGCTAATTTAACAGGCTAATTTTATAAATTCTTTTGCATGATTCCACATATATTGGGTATGCTCAGAACAGTCTATCTTCAGCAAATTGAAGTAAAAAACAGTAAATTGAATTTAGCTCGTACCTGTTGCAGTACGGATCCACTGCCACACTGAAAAGAAAGAAGACTCCAGTGAATTTTTGCGAAAGATGGTAGGGCACATCTCTTTTTACACTATTAGTTATTTAAATAAACGTAATATCACAGATGTACAGATTACATAATCCTTATGATAATAGCAGTCAGCACGTGTTCATGTGATACAAACTACTTTAAAGTAATGCACAACCTGTGAGAAAAATAAAAATATATATTACCTGATGGCAGGATAGTTTTGCAATTTGATCTTTCTATAAACACATCAATTAACATGTTCAGTTTTGTGTTCATACTTTATAAGACAATAGAAACATATCAGGTAAATGAACTGCTATAAACATAGTAGGATTTTCATAACATGTTTTTAATGTTTATATTTGTTAATAAATGGGAATGAGGGTGAATGGTCCACATTTGCTGCTGAAGCATTGCCTGTTATTCTTAGCATTACTGTAATCAGATTTAATTTAGTAAACCAACAAGCCCTTATATTTAAAATTTTACAGAAGTCTGCTCCTGAATGGATGTCTGTTTTTATAGCTCTATAAATGCTGGTGTGACATGAAATGGTTCAGATATTTAACAATAGGTCGCATTTATATAAATACAATTAAACTTTGTGTTATGGGAGATGGTAGACGCATTGTATGAAATGGCACAACTTACTTGAAAAGTCATACCGAAATTCTTTAACTGAAATACATAAGAAAAGACCCAGTCAGGTTAACTTTCCACCAGAAGTACTGTCCAAGCCTGTTCTGTTGACTGATTTCTCAAAGGTATCTAATGTAGCAGTTTAATGTCTATGTTCAGGAGCATAACAACATATCGGTTTTGGAAGACACGGTGCAGCTGTATCACTAAGACCTCATTAAGATTTCGAGGAAATCAAAGCAGTATAGATCAACCTCCATAGCACCTCATTTCACAAATCGCCTCTCTAGGACTGTTCCAGTCCAGCTCACACCAAAAAGGCACTTCATCCTTAGACAATAGCATGCTGTTTGGACTGTGAGAGGAACCAGCTGTGCAGACCACGCTCCTGTAGAACACAGGAAGCTTCCAGTGTGTTCGGGTTTAAAGAGTGGTACTAAGCAGGGATAGTGACACATCACATTTACAGAGATGTGGTTCCAGCAGTAACTCTGTGTCAAAGAGGTTTCTCCCATATCTGCATGATGCTCTTATGGGTGCTCCGGCTCCCTCCCAGTCCGTTTGAACCATGTGGTCACACGAACGTGTGCGTGTGTGTGCTTTGCAATTAAATATGTGTTTTTGGGGTCAAAACCAGGCTCGCTCTAGTCCTGTGTTGGATATTCTGTGCCAGAAATAAAAGTTTGCCTTTTTCATTTTTTTTAATCATTGTTGTTCAATGAAAGAGCCTTCAACAACATTTTGAAGTGCCGTTTTTCTTAATTTCTTTGTATAGAAACCTAGCTGGTTTATTCTGCCATATTGACAGACTTCCACCACTCAGTCTTACACTTCGCTTGTTCCTTCATTACATCAGGCATTACTGGATGGTACTATGTAACCATATAGTATGTGTATATAGGAAACCTTTTAAAAATAATATTGTTCTTAATAATATAGTTGCCAGTATCAAAATTCAGTTCAATTAATTTTTACATAGAGCCTTCCACAAGAGTTGCCCCAAGGCAGAAATGCATGTGTATAAACACATGATGTATACAATGAAATTTAAAGTATCTTACCAATGTTCTGCAGTTGGATTATGTTGTTTTGCAGGGAGTCCACCTGTTGGGCTAAACACAAAACATGGAACCTTGAATTCTGGGACTGCAGGTGGGACAGGAGGGCCCTACAGCTGGGACTGGGTGGGACTGCATACATTAAACAGGCATAACAGAAGGAGACTAAATGTCACAGCACTGATGTCTGGGATCTATCGCAACCAGCTGGTTTTCTGTTTTTTAAGATAAATCAAATTATAAAGTTCAAACCAGTGTATCACAAAACCAGGCATCCACAACAACTTCATTCCCTGTTTGACATAACTGATACATTTGGGTCTGCATCTAATGTCAGCACTTGATTCTGGTCTGATTAGCTCATGCTATCCTTTAGCTGTTACTGGATAACTGTGTATTTGGGTTCTGTTATACCAAAAGACCCTGCAAAGCAGAACATTAGCATGTACAATATGAACAAGGCCTGTTCACAGCTTCACTTACAGTAATATCGCATTGCACTGCTCAGTCCAGTGATGGCAGAGATCAGCAAGAAGAGACCCAGGCATGCAATCACTAGCAATGCCCGTCCGTGCAGGGCAGTAGCAGGTGTACAGCTCCGGAACACAGAGGCGCCCTCCGCTGTTTTTAACACAAGGTTTGGAATGCTAACTGATGGCATGGATGTTCATGAGAACTACCCTCTCCATAAAAAAAAAGAAAAAAGTCTTTCTACCAAAATGTAACGACATTATAGTAGCGCAGTGGAGAAACACTGAAAGCAACAATGTCAAATGTGGTAAATCACAATAGGGTTAAGAAACAAACTTACTTTAGCATAAATAAAAGTTTGCCTTTTTTCATTCAGTAACATAACATGGGAAGTCCAGAGATGCCAGACTTGCCTGTTGAATGAGCTCTAACATACCTGGCAGCAGATCCCCAGCAGTAGCTTGAGAAACACTGGTGTAGATCTCGCTGCATTGCCTTTGAACGTTCACGTAGATGCTCTCCGCCTCCCCTTAAGATGCAAGGTATTTCCATTGTATGTGTAAAATACAGTTTCCAAAAACTTTGTTACTGTGTTTTAAGATACGTTTCGGGTTTACAGCTACTCCATTACAATAACAAATATACTACAACAGGGTTTTTCATTGCATTTTTCAGAGGTGTGTGTAAAGCAGTTTCATGCTACTACACTTTCCTTACCTGTATGTTCCTCCTTTGGCTCACTGTCTTTCTGGCTTTTCTGGAATGTAACCGCTGCCATTCCCTTGTGTCTGCTAAACACACAGTGCTGGACTACAGTGTTGCCTACATCAGATGTTTAGCTTGACCTCCAGTTTAACACTTGTGTAGACGTTTTCATATCGCAGGAAGTACAAGACTCTAAGGCATGCAACAGTAGGAGTTTATGTGTATCAACATAGATCTCAAGATAGTTTATTTTCCTCAGAGTACTTATTTTTTACAACAATTGGTTTGGATCAAGATGTTCTGTTCCCCATGCAGCCACCAAGACGATGACAGTGCCCAAACACCATTGACAGACTCTGCTGGTACGCAACAATGTAGAAACCTGTACAAGTCCTTTGCTTTTTAAGCATGTCTTACAATTTACAAAAATTGTGTTTAAAACACATTTTCAAGTGTCACTTTTAACACACTATTGAAAACAGGATGAAAGGTATATCTTTTAAATATCTTTTAAATTACTATTTTTAAACTCAAAGCAATGTTATGATTAATATACCATGTAAAACACAGTTTCAAAAGTGTGAGAGCTGCACAAAACTCACACAGGCACATATGCGTGCAGGGTGCAATGTAACTGTTTTAATATCATGTGTCAGAAATCTAACAAATGACGTTTCCGAAATGTGATATATCCTTGGTTTGATCTAAAGCGTGAAAGAAAATTGCACAAGACTTACTGTCATAGAATGTAATCCTACATCCAGTTATTTGTATTTCAGAGATGACCAGCTCTTCTGGGGGAGCGATAGACTTCTACAGAAGCCACATGGTGCAAGAAAATCCAAATAGCCTTCATTCGCTTAAAATAATCCTCACTCTCACATGATCCTTTTAAAAACTGATTAAGTTTTATTGTTGAAGCGTGGTTTTAATAATGCTCAATCAAATAACATTTTGGTTAAAATAACATTGTGGCAAGGCCAGATCTCAAAAACACAAGGCGGAGGCGTTGGTGAAGATTCTCAGTCATCCAGATGACACTGTTTGGAAGCTGAATCATGTCAAGTAGAATTCTTCTAGGAATGTTTCAGTACTCATCCAAGTAGCTTTTTCAGCCTGAGACGAAATTGGGCAGGGATCCCATATTTATCCTCCAGGGTGGTTTTGGTACTCAACTCACTTGTTAGCCGAACAAAGGCAGACAGTCGTAGGGATGTAGATGTCACACCCATTTGAAGACAATAGTGTGGACATGTTTTGATAGAGAGGATAGGTGGTTTGAGAGAGGAGTGAAGGAGTCAATTTATGTAAAAATTGAAAATCGTTCCCTCAATAGAGGCGGAGGCCTCAGGCACAACCTGTCCCCTATTTTTCATGCTGCCCTTGCATCAGTCCAAAGGAAGATTGAGACCACTTCACACGTCCACCAGGTCAGCCACTTTTAATGACTCTCTTGCATTGGACAAAGGGAGCAGGAGTCAGGACATCTACATCCCTATGACTCTCTGCCATTGTTCAGATAACGAGTCTATACAGGTGAGTTAACCACCCTGGAGGATAAATATGGGATCCCTGCCCAAATTCATCTCAGGCTGAAAAAGCTACTTGGATGAGTATTGAAAAGTTCCTATCAAGAAGTCCAGTTGACATGATTCAACTTCCAGACACAAGGCAGAGGTGAGGTCTACGTGTAGAAAAGATTTTAATGACACAAAAAAATATAAGAGACACAGGGGGCACAAAGACAAAAAGATGAAAAACATGAAGGCTATGCATAAAGTGCAAAGTAAAGACCAAGGTGAACTGTAAGTAAACTACTGCTAGGTAACCTGGTGGCTCAATGGGTAGAACATCAGGTTGGAATGCAGAAGTTTCCTGGTTTGAATCCCAGCCCCCCCTCACCTGGTGTGTCCTTGAATAAAACACCCAAGACTATCTCGTTGTAACCTGTACGTGAAATGTAAGGTGCTTCGGATAAAAGCGTCTGCCAAGTGAGTAAATGTGATAGATGGTGCAAATCTGATGTCTTACATGTTTTGTGATTTTTGTGAAAAAATATAAGAACTACTAAACATATTCACAAGTATATCTGTGGTTTCACATAATTCTCTCTTTCCCCAGAACCTGCGCCTGCAGGAAGATGACTGGCTACAGTGTGTCTGGATCTGCTGTGTTTCCTGAGTGAAACTGCAGAAGTAGCTCAGAAAGCTCTTCCTTCCATTCTTCAGTATATCTAGACCCGTTAATTAAAAGCAGAGCCAATTAGGGGTCAGATGATCTACTGAACTTAATTCAGGGTTTGAGTCCATGATTGAAGCTGTTGTCTCAGAGATTCTAATCAGATCATTTATAACCTGATTAATTTATTTATAGGTAATTACTGCTACACTCCAGTGTCAATACAGACAGTCCACAGGTTCCTCTGATGATATCAGTCATCAGGATTGTTCCATTTAATCCAAGGGAACAGACCAGTACCTCTGTAAACCTCAGATGGAGGTACAACTGATAACTGCTGAATGCTAACTGAAAGCAGAAAGCATGTGTTTAGGGTACTGTAACTGAACCCTTCATATGGGTTTAGGTGAAAAACACAGTGTAAGCAGACAGTGTTTCTATAAATGCAGAAATACTAAGAAACGCAGACTGCTGCTGGTTAAAGAGCTTTACAGGCTGCAGGCAGTAGATGGCGCTATAGATTGTATGAAGCACATGTGTAGCGGAATGTGAAAGTGCCACAGTAAGAAAGTAGTATGTATGTAATTATAAAACAATTACGTTGTTAATGAGGCCTCCAGCTAGATATTTGTTATGTTACAACCAGTATCCCTTCATCAATCATACGCCTCTGGTCATTTTTATCATTTAGTTTTAAGACATGAGAATACTGGTAATCCTGTCACTTAGAATGGGAAAAAGAAAAAAAAAAACTCAGGTTCTGTGAAAAAAAAAATAAGTGTAGGGGTGTGTCTTTGTGTGACCATGGGCCCCTTATTGTCAAGTTTTTTTCCTTGTCTCTGTTTTAAGTATTTTCACCTGGTGGTGGTTTCCTGTTGTACCCTTAAGGTTTGGGGTTTTTTTTATTTTTTGCCAATTGTTTAAGTACCTTTCAAATTGTGGCTTCCATAGTATAGCCTGTATGACAGTGGTTGATGCCTTGTTATGAACTGTGTCAGTATTTACTCACCTGTTCTCTGTAGAGCTTAGTTACACTTTTATTTAATCTCCGTATTGTTCAGGTGTGTGGATTCTGGCATGTATGTTAGACATTTAAAAAAACAAACATGTTAATCAACACTACTGTGTTAATGTTATTAAAATGTGATACATTTCCAGTAGTTTTCATCGCTTCTCAGCCTTTTGGCTCAGATCAAAGTGTAGTACCTGTTCTTATCACGGGTACTACACTTTGATCGCGGGTTTGGCTGTGTCTGATTTTTACCCTTTCATTGTTGAACTTTTTAAGGTTTTTATAGAAGGATGTCAAGGGTGAACTAAGGTGTAGCAGTAGGTGGCCTGACCACCGCTGCCACGGGGGATCCCTCAATTGTCCTTTTTTAGTCTTTTAGGGTTTTATTTGTTTTACCAATTTTTTTAGTATTTTGTTTTTAGTTAGTTTTAGCACTAGCCCCTGCCCGACAACAAGGACAACGCCGGGAGGACTGAAGACAGCGGACAGGTCGGCTGAGGACTTTCCCGCTCCAGGGCTTCATCATCGGCTGGGATGGCGACAGCAGCCTCTTCGCACGGGTCCCAAGGCATGGCGCGGACCCAGGTGAGTGGTGCCTCGGGGGCGGCTCCAGTGGCCAGCAGGGCTACTCCGGCAGGACCTGGGCCTGGGGCAGGTGGAGGCCTGATTAATTCGGTCCATTTCCGCTGGAGTAACCCCGTGGAGGGGGCCCTCTTCACTGAGCGGGTCCCCTTCATACGGGAGGTCCTGTTTGGCGCGCTGGGGCTCAAACTGGAGGACCTCATCTGTGCCCAGCGTAATGGTGCCGCAAAGTATTATGATATAACACTTTCATCTGCTGAGGTGTACCGCCAGGTCCTGGAGCGGAGCACAGAGTTGGGTGGCCATCCGCTGGGCAAGGACTATGTTGTTGAGCCTTTATGGGACAGTAGCCGGCGGATGGTGACCATTCACATCTTTAACCCCCACGTTACGGCCAAGACTGTCCACAGGTTCCTGCAGAACTTGGAGGTCCTCCCGGGAGAGAAGATGGTCTGGGATGAGCTGGGGGTGTGGAATGGGCGCCGTCAGTTTTTTTTTATGAAATTTAAGCAGGATGGTAAGGGGAGGTTTGTATACCCCCCAGCTTATTTTACAATTGGTGGGAATAGGGGATATTTATTTTATGGCGGCCAACCCCCTTTTTGTAGATCGTGCCAGGGCCACGGTCATAAGGCTGAGGACTACCCGGACCTTAAATGCCGGAATTGTCTTGAGCCAGGCCACCTGGCTTGGGACTGTAAGAGGCCCCACCGCTGTCGCAATTGTGGCGAGAAGGAACATGTGGCACGCTCCTGCCCCAGCCAAGCATGATCCTACGTGGCAGCTTTGGCTGGTGGGGGAGGCAGAGAAGCAAGCCAGTATCCTGAGCCACCCCATGGAGCGGTTCCTGGGGCCCAGGGCGAGGGTAGGGGGACCTCTGAGGCCGAGAAGCGGCCCTCAGAGCCTGCGATAGAGGTCCCCATTGAGTCCTCGTCCCTGCCGGGTGATGTCCCGGCTCCTACCGGGCAGCCTCAACCAGAGCCTTTTTCAGCCCTGGTAGCTGGGTCCCAAAAAAGAAAACGGGACCCAAAGGAAGCCAATAAAAAGAAAGCAAGGAGGCAGGGGGTTCGGCTGCCTGGTACCCCAGAAGCTTCAGCGCCCATTGAAGAAGCCCCATTGGAGCTCTGCTCTCCAAAAGAGGAAGAACTAAGTTGGCCGAGTTTAAGGACTTCCATAGATCTCACTAGGGACTATGAGGGGCCCCTGGGGTCTCCCAACAGTGATGACTGTCTGAGTTGGGGGCCACACATGGTGTCAGTGGGGAGAGTGTTCCAGGGCCTCCTTAGTTTTAGGGTTTTAGGATTTTTACTGTTAACTTTTAAAACTTTTATCCCTTTAAGCTTTCATACTCCAATGGCAGATTTTAAGGTTGTAACTGTTAACGTCAGGGGGTTGAGGAACCCTCTCAAAATGGCATCCTTGGCATCCTCCGCCTCCTCCATCTGTTGTTTACAGGAAGTTCACCTGCGGGACCAGCGGGACGCGGATCTCTTCTCACAAGCTTGGAAGAGGGGTGAGTCCTACTGAAGCGTGGGAGGCGTCCATTCGACAGGCGTCGGCATACTGTTTGGGGACCGAGCCTTTGAAGGGGTGAGTACCTTCACTGCAGTGTAGGGAAGGGCGTTGGGGGTGGACACCACCTGGAGAGGACAGCGCATCCCGGTGATGTGTGTCTACGCTCCAGCGGAGGCCTCGTCCCGCATCTCCTTTTGTCAGGACCTGTCCCAAGTGTGTGTCACTAATAGATATTTCATTTTAGCAGGTGATTTTAACACCTTTCTGGAAGGTAAGGGGGATGTCAGTACCAAACACTTAAAAAATTTCATCCGCAGCTTCAACCTTACTGACGGTTTTCAATTTTGCAACCCTACAGATCCAGGACTAACCTGGCATAACAGTCATGGTGCCAGCAGCCGACTCAATTATATTCTAGCCTCACACCCTATTGTTTTTACCAGAGCCCTTTTGTCTCCATGGAGGTTCTCTGACCACATGTCCTTGGAGGCCACAGTTTCCTTTCATGCCCCTATCTTTGGTAAGGGCTACTGGAAGCTGAACATGGAGATATTAGAAGAGAGACAATTTCAGTCATTCTTCAGAGACCATTTTGTGGCTTGACGAGGCTGTAAGGCAGCCTACCCATCCACAGCTGCATGGGGGAAAAGTGTCAAAGAGAGGGTTAAAGCTCTCGCAATCCACTACTGCAGTCAATGTAAAGCTGGTAGGCTTTACAAAATCCAAGTTTTGGAAGATGAGCTCCAAAATGAATACACCCGCCACAACAATGGGGGTGATTTTAATCACGAGAAAGTGCAGGACCTTAAGACTAGGCTTAGGGTTCTGCACGAGAAGCCGGCTGCAGCCTTTCTGTTTAAAGCCAGGTTACGATTCGCCAACGAAAATGAGAAGTGCATCACCCACTTCTTTCACCAGGTTCAAAAGACCAGAGAAAAGAGGTCCTTCGCCTCTCTCAAGGACTCTGAGGGTCAGGCCTTCTCGGATACGGCATGAATGCTGGGGGTTGCAATGGATTTTTATTCTAACCTTTTTAAAAGGAGAGAGACAGACTTTGAAGTAGGGGAGCATTTTCTATCTTTCATTGAGCCCAGTCTTCCTGGTGATGCTCGGGACAGCTTAGAGGCCCTCTTTACTCTGGCCGAGTTGACCGATGTACTTGGCAAGATGAGCCGGCGCAAGGTCCCCGGTCTCAACAGACTCCCAGTGGAGTTTTACCCCACGTTCTGGGATGTACTAGGGCCAGAGATATTAGAAGTAGCCGAGGATATGCAGCATCAGGGCATGCTCACCGAGAGCATGAGGGTCGGTGCGCTCTCTTTGTTGTACAAGAAGGGCGATC
Organism: Chitala chitala; assembly: GCA_025773905.1. NCBI lineage: Eukaryota > Metazoa > Chordata > Actinopteri > Osteoglossiformes > Notopteridae > Chitala > Chitala chitala. Next base: position 17,053 of record JABJVR010047952.1, read on the forward strand.
GCTCTGACTTGGCCAACTGGAGGTCCCTGACCATGCTTTGTGTTGACCTTAAAATCATCGCAAAGACCCTGTTGGAGCACCTGAAGAAAACCATGTCACTCCTGGTTCACAGTGACCAGACCCGCAGGGTCCCGGGCAGATCGGCGACCTGGAATTTACATCTAATCCGGGACGCGATTGCCTGGGTCGAGGACAGAAATGTCCCTCTGGCGCTGGTGAGCCTAGACCAGGAGAAGGTGTTTGACCAGGTAGACCACCGCTTTCTGGCTAGGGTTTTGCACAGGTTAGGTTTTTGCCCCAGATTCTTAGGATGGATCGAAACACTGTACGCAGAGGTTGGAAGCCGTGTCTCCATTAACGGCTCCCTCAGCGAGGTGGTGCCCCAGGCTAGTGGAGTGAGGCAGGGGTGCCCTCTCTCCCCGCTTCTTTACATACTCTACATAGAGCCTCTGGTGGCTGCCATCAGGGCCAACCCAGAAGTAGATGTCTTGCTCCTGCCGGGAAGTCATGGTAAGGTGGTGAAATTGGCCCAGTACGCAGATGACACCACGTTGTTTGTGTGCTCGGACCGGTCTCTCGGCCACGTCTTGGATTTGGTGTTTGAAGTAGCCTCCGGAGCTGCATTAAACCTAGGCAAGTCGGTGGTCAAGTGGCAAGTGGTCAAGTCCCGTCGATTTCTTAATGATGACTCTGTTTCATTTCTGAAGACAGGTGGAGCACTACTGGTTGTCTACACGCCTCATGGATGTCGGAGGTGTTTGGTGGGGCGTGCCCTTTGGTGCTCCACAAGAAGTGGATCATTCTCCTTTTTAAAACCTGTTTTGAGCTGTTTGGAGTATGAAAAGGGAACTTTTTATCTATTTATTATCAGACACAACCACATTTGATCGCTTTTAAGGTCGAGAGAAAATTGTGAAGGATTTTAGAACTGTATTTACAAATGACTATTTTATTCTGTTGTATTATTGTATTGTTCTTATCCTTCAACTTGTCTTATTATTCATTGTTTTATTGTTGTATTTTACTCATTATTGTGTGTTATTGTATTCAATTTTATTGTTCAGTAAAAAAAAAAAAGGCCGGAATGATGAGAGAAATACCCAGTAGTGAATTCACTCTGGAGAGATTTTTCTGACCAGTTAAAAAAAATAAAAATAAAAAATATGTGAAAGCAAAGTAACATTTCATACAGACACACCCAGTCTGCAGACTGATGCATATCAGTACAGTGAAGAACACAAAAACACCTCCCCTCATGTTTGCTGGTGATAGCAGTCTATAGGAGCACTTCTGTAGTGCAGGACAGAGAGCCAGTGTGTAACTGTTACCTGTGGCACCATGTCCAAGTAATGTCCAATGAAATAGAAAAGCCATGTAGACCATAGATCACAAAGCAGAGTACAAATAAGGAACAGCTTAATACTGATTACACAAAGGCTGCACAGCTCTGTAGATATTTAGGAAAGAATAAGCTCAAGACTTGGAGACGCATGTCACCAGTGCAGACAGATGTCACCTAGAACTAAATATTAACTCATTCAAATTAGTTTCATGTAGAGAAACTGATTTGAATGTTTCACTCAGAGCTTTTTATTGATAAGATCAGATGTATTTCTGACTGCATGAATTCTGCTTTGCTTCATTCACCACCCACATAAAGTGTCCACGTTATTTTTAATACATTTATGTAAAGTTTGTACTCACTAAGAGCAGCTGCTATTCTGAATAACGCCATTTTTAATCAGATACATTAATGCTGTTATTAACGTGTTTTTGGTCTATGATCAGCTGACATTGGGAAACTGGCTCACTTCCTGTTTGTCAAAAGCTCAGTCACCAAGAGCGCATAAGCAGTAACCTCCAGACCCCTTTTCTCTGCACTGATAGCATCGTAGCCGTGGTGAGAGACCACAGTGAAACGGGGCTGTGCAAGGGAACCGCAGTTAGCGACGTGTGTGAGGGTCAGATCGCCGTCACACTGTGGACTAGGTAGGGGGAAGCGAAGCTTCACTTGCGGGGAGACATGAACATGGTCACTGTTCTGCTAGGCTCCCTGCTCCTGGGCCCGATCTCCACAGCAGGTGAGTGTCTCTCCAAATCAGTATGGACCTGTTTCAGGTTTAATGCACAGCGAGGCATGTCAGCTAGTAAAGAAGGCAGGCCATGGAGAGAGTGGTGCAAGCAGCCTCTCTCTCCAAGGGTCAGTTTAGAGCTCATTTAACCATTTAATAAAACACAATAAATAAAAGCTGGAGGAAGGCTGTACAACATATGCCAAACTAGAAGCAGCTGACTGTTATTAATAATGTGTACATACCAGCGTATCAGTGAAATCCTACTAATTTCTCTACAAATGACAAAACTCTGTTTTGTCTGTTTTAGTAAAGATTTGATCTCAGTGTTAAACAGAGGTAGAATTACAAGCTTATTCAGAAAGCACATAGCAAATTTGTGAAATTTGTATCCTTTTTGTCAAAGTTATTTTTCACCTTTTACATATTTTTTTTATAAGAACGAAATGGGGGGAGGGCGATATGCCATGGCATGGAACCCCTCATTACAAAGTAATTGTGTCATATTGTATATTTGCTGTGTCCACAGGAGGTGAAGCTGTGGAGCTGAGCCAGACTCCTCACACCATAACAGCCAGAGAGGGAGACGCAGCTCAGATCAGCTGCTGCTGGAGGGGAAACTTTATAAGGGCACGAGTTATATGGACCAAAACTGAACAAGGTGTTAATGGGTCAAAACTTCTCAATAATTTAATATACAATTCCACCTTCCATAAGGATATACATCACCATGAGAATTATGAATTCCGTTTAACAAGAAACTGCAGTATTTTGACCATTTCCAAAGTGACTATAAAAAACAGTGGTTTGTACCTCTGTGACATAACAGTCGAAATACCCGCATTAAAACAAGCATCCGGGACAGAAACAGAAGTACAGGTTCAAGCAAAGGGTCACAACACTGCAGGTGAGTATTTCTGTAATATTGATTTGTATTTATATTGCCATATTAACCACAGGTAAGAGGGAGTACGATCATCTTCAGTCGTTAGAGTGATTTGACATTAGTGTGAAAGCAGTACTTTCTTCTGTAGGGACTGGGTCTGTATGTCAGTTGTTCAATTGGATCATTGATTCTTAAACCTTTCAATCTTGCAATGAAAATAAAAATCTTAGAAACCATTTTGGGACCCAAGAGCATCAACATTTCTATTCTGTTTATTAACTATTTCGACCCATCACAGGCAAGTCTGTAATCCAAGATGGGTAATGACCCACACTTAGGCAAACACTGCATTAGACCATTCTACTAAGTTTGAATAAGGTGTCTACTTTCTACTTAAGTCACACTGGGACCTTATATGTATACAACAGTTTTGTAATATTTATTGTGGAGTTTTTTGTACGAAGTAAAATACTGTTATCGTTAAACACATTTCAGTAAGTTGCACATCTGAGGTTCTGGTTCCTCCAATGCGTGAAGGTTTGTACACTGCTGTGTATACAGTTTCTGTAGAAGACGCTGATGGAAATGTGGTCCATTTATTTGGATATCGTAAATTGTGCAAAGGAGCCATAGATGGAATACAGTAAACACTCAGTAGAAAGTTCGTGCTCTCTTGCTAGACTTATTAGCTCTATATATATATATTTATAGAGCGTTCAGAGATGAATCTCAGTCATCCATCTGAAACTCATCATATGCTCTTCACAGGTGGGAAATGGTTGTAATAAACTGTCCATTACACTCACATCTACAGTTTATGTAGTATGTTGATAAATATTTTATTATAGCTCGGTAAAACATTGCAATATATCATTGTTAAAAATAATTTACAAGCTAGAATTTTACAATTTTTTTTGGAGTGCTTTATGTGCGTTCACACACCCAAAGGTATATGGGGAACTTGCTCAAGGACACACCTCGCTGTGTCTTACACAAAACTCTAGCATGAAGAACACATGACACATTGGGTTAGCAGGTGTGAATGTCTTCAGGGTCATGACTTCCTGTGGATAGTATGTGCAGCTGCACAGGGACTGCAAGCCAACAAAGTGCCCCCACAGAACTTGCTGTTTATTTTTTGGCAGGGGGAGGGCCGGGGTAATGTTAGATACTGCCCAGGATCCCAGAATGTTCAGAAACAGTCCTAGCTGTCTTTAAAACAGTTTGTGAACCACTGATATATACCGTATGTATAACCTTGTAATTATTCATAATTATGTAAACAGTACTTTGACTATAACAAGCGATATATTCGATGTATATGTGGACGATCGTGGTGTCACCAAACCTTCTTATCTAGCGTTACCATCTTCCGTTAAACAGACCCTGCGCATGTGGGCGTGCTTCTGCCAGTCGCAGCAGCCGTCGCCCTGTGCCTATCTGCAGCTTTCTGCCACTGGAGGAGGAAGAATGCGAAACCACTCTGCTTTCGAACGGGTAAAAAAAAATCCATTAAATCAATCGGAGTAATATTATTTTTTCACGAAAAGCTATTTTAAGAAATTGTTAATGCCTTGCAATCGTTTACATCACTGTCAGAGAAGTTGTGTACAATCAGGCACAGTTCAAACAAAAATGCTGCCTTTCACTTTTACTCCCGCTTATTCCTCCACTTGAATTCAAATGCTAATATTAATAGGAGCAGTGGTGTGAGAAAGGAAACCGCGGAGAGAGAGAGAGAGAGAGATATGACTATAATAATTATAACAGTGGTTAGTTATAAATATAATAAGTAGGATTTCCAACCTACCTGACCTGCATGTCTTTGGACTTTGGGACAAAACCAAAGAAATCGAGGCGAACATGCACGAGAACATAAAAACTCACCCAGTGCAAGATTTGAAGCCATGTTTGAAGATTTGAAGTTAACATTTTAATATCCATTGCATGACATTCAAAACTGAGAAAAACAAACATAATTCCATACTTAAAAAAAGACTGTAGTAATAGGTGTAGCAGTCTTTTTTCCTATTTGCCCACATAACAGTTTTGGGGTGAAAGGTTTTTTTAGCAGGTAGAACTGTCAGCAGAGACCTCCAGGCATGTAGGTTTAGTTGTGACCCTGAGTCTTTGTGTTAATATTGGGTGTTCTCCTAACACGTACATGGGGAGGGGGGCTCCTCTGGCTTCCTTTCCCAGTTCATACTACAAATTGATATCCTAATTAAACTGCACCCATCCATGCCCCTAATTTTCCTGAGATGGGCTTTACAATTTCTCTGCTCCTATATATTATCAGTCAGTCATCTTCTATACCGCTTATTCCTAATAAGGGTCGCGGGAAACCTGGAGCCCATCCCAGAACACATAGGGCAAGGGACATCCAGGGCAGGGGCCAACCCACCACAGGGCACACACACAAACACACACCCAAACACACACTATGGGCAATTTGGAGGCACCAGTCAACCTAACCCGCATGTCTTTGGACTGTGGGAGGAAACCAGAGAACCCGGAAAAAACCCCCAAGCACAGGGAGAGCATGCAAACACCACGCACACAGACCCAAGGTGGGAATTGAACCCCAGGCCTGGAAGTGCGAGGCGACTTATATATGATCATTGACTTTGAAAATGAATTAATCTCTTAGCTGTGTGTGTGTGTGTGTGTGTGTGTGTGTGTGTGTGTGTGTGTGTGTGTGTGTGTGTGTGTGTGTGTGTGTGTGTGTGCGCGCACGCACGCACATGTGTGGGTGTACATCTTTCTTCATTGTGCAATTTTAATTGTGTGATGTAACGTCCGAGGACCCAATAGCACACAGCATGTTGTGTGTGTGTTATGAACGTAGATCGGCCAGGGCAAGCAGGTATGGTGATACGAGAGGCATCTCACGGGAGCCTGGAGGAGATGGAGGAGATGCATGAGGTGGAGGACTATAGCTCCAGCTCCTCCCGCGGCTCCACAGAATGGGTGAGTCCACACGGTTGCGTCTCCATTACCCCACATTGATGAAATGCCAACAGGCAGATGGAATTGTTGGGCTTTTAAATGTTACCAAAAGGGGAAAAGTGGAAACTCACCATCTGCTGCAGCCACTTTATTGATCAATACAAAACTAAAATATGGGGTCGGTACACAACCGTACCAAGAAATGGTCCCGTCCTCCTAGGCGGTGAGAAAAGAGAAGGTGTACCTAAAGGGATGCAACCTTGCTGACCTTCTGCTGGGTTACTGCAACTTGTACCTAAGACATTATTTTGGCTCACAATGACATGTAATAAAAGTATTAAAAAAATTGAGTTTTAGGATCTTTCTTGTTTACCCATCTGCAGAGAAACACAACGAAACGTGAGCAGTAAACCACAACATCGGGGTCTTTGTTTCATTCTGTATGTGTTTTTTGAAAATGGGTCACGATCATGCACTGCCTTTGTGTAAGAGCCTTGACATTAAAAGCAGATGGAACATTTACTGACTCTGTGGCCGGTAGTGGGTGACCCATCACTGATTGTGACGCACCTCTTCTTCTGCAGCGTCCGGTCCAGGTGTACGAGTCTGTGGATTACTTCACTGTGCGGAACAATGCAGAGGAAGAAACAGCCCAGTGATCTATCAAGCACACAACAAATTTCAGTTCAAGTGGTGCTGCATGTAGTTGCTGGACAATAGTTTCTGCAGTATTTGTCCTGGATACAGATTAACATGATGGGCTAATGGAGGGAAAGGTGGAGCAAGGTGATGGAGATAATTCGTGCCAGCAACATTATTGTGACAGAACTTGCCACACAGAACTTGGACACTTAATTATGTGCGTGTGCCTCTTCTGTGTCTGGTTACACTAGCTGTTTCATTTCATTTCCAGTTGACCTGTCACCTTTGAAAGCCCTCCACAATCAAATTCAGTTTAGCTTTATTTTTATATAGCACCTTTCACAATGAGTCTCAAAGCACTTTACAGGAACAATGTTTTATATCTGGTTTCTTCAAGGTCAACCATGTCTTACTGTAAATTATGGCCGTTGTAATATTAGGACATGAGAAGCTGGTTCTTTAAGCAAAAGGATGCCCATACATAAAGGAATAGTCCATGATGTATACTGCAGATCAAAGTAAATCAATTAGTGCACAGGAAGGTGAGAATTAAAAGATAGAACTATGGTGAGGATAAGCGTACATGTTCGCTAGATATCAGTAAACTAAACCAGCAATATAATTGTTTCTACCAATAATTTTTTATATTTCTATCTTTAGATCATATATTTGTAGGTATGTGTTTTTTTTTCAAGGGAAACATGTATCATGGCAACCTAATCTAAGGTTTAACCTAAGGTTAAATCAGGGAGGAAGTCAGAGAACGAAAAAGATTAGCAAAGGCAAAGACATTATCAGTTTTGGCAGACTTAAAGTTTAACGTTTCAGGCAATAATTGTTCTGAACAAAGAGATTAGGGCTTTTTAGTGCATTGGTTTAAAACATTGTTTAAGTAATTGCTTTTATGAATTGCTGTGCTTTCCTCTAAAACAGAACAAGACCTGCTTCTCCTTTCTCAAACACCAGGTTGCAACTTGGTCTGGGTAATCAGGTTCCAGTGAGAAACGCTGGGTGTTGCATTTCCTTTCTGATATCTTCAAAAACTCACTTAACACAGAAACACCTGTACATTGGCTTGTATATTGTAACAATCATTGTTTATGACATATCTTGACCAACCACTTTTTCTGAAGCATCTTTTCAGTAGGAGAAAGAATAAAAATTAGCAGAGATTAATCATGATGATTCAAAGCCCACAGCTGCAAAGACGCCATTTTTATGTCTGTAGCATGAGCTTGTATTTCTGTTTTGAAATCTTCCTTTTTCACATTCATAGATCATGTGACCATAGATTAGGCAATACACTGCAGTGCAAACATGACAAAGTGGAAATGTACGAATGACAAATGTATTTATGTACATCATTTAAAATGTGTAATGAGATTCAATAATGAAATAAAAGCCACAAAATAAATGTTCTTTTTATTTTATAGCAGATTTTAAAGTTATCAGATGAGGAAGCATTTTGAATGTCTTTTTTAGAACCAGCTCTTCTCTCTGGTCTACAGATCTACAATAATGGCAAAAGCTACGTTAACTTTGAATTTTAAATTACAGATTCACTAAAAGCAACATCACTGCTTCTAATGCACATTAAATACATCAAAAGAAAATTCACTCCTCAGTGCTCCTGATTATGAACAGACGGTATATAAAATTATCCCTTCAGCACATATTCTAGAGCTATTGATAATTTGTTGAATGCATTGGCAATTTACTGCCCAGAATATGCATTCTTATGAAGAATTCAGTTAATCATATGTGTTTTCCTGATAAAACTACCATACATTTTGACCCCACTCTGCATGACATTGTCTCAGCTTTGTCATACATACAGGGGCCCCTTCACCCACATTAAGCAATTTCCTTTGCTTTCTTTCTTTGTTTTATGGCTTAAAACCAGAGTGTGAAGTTGTGGTTAGCTGTTTACTATTCATCAGTGTGCTGCCGGTCCTAAAGGCAGGCGTGACTAGCCATGCAGGCAGTCTCTTTACACAAGTTGTTCTAGTTTTAGTCAGTTCCAGTTAGCCCTTTTTTCTGGCCCTGGTTATTCCTGTTTCACTCTGTTCTTTCTCTGAAACAGAATGCACAGCTAACGCATATATAATTACATACACAAACTTTATTAATAATTTAAAAACACATTTGTGCATCTCCACTCATGCACCTACCAATGTCCCCTCACACGCTGTCCATCCATCCATTATCTTAACCACTTATTCCTGGTGAGCATCACAGGAAAGCCTAGAGCCCATCCCAGAGCACAGGGGACACCCAGGGTGGGGGGCCAACCCACCACAGGGCAATTTGGACACACCAATCAACCTAACCTGCATGTCTTTGGACTGTGGGAGTAAACCAGAGCACCCAGAGAAAA
>JABJVR010047953.1:0-14150 GCA_025773905.1 Chitala chitala
GTTCCTCTCCTCCGTTGTTGTCTGGCTTCATTCATTTGTATTGATTTCTTCATTTTCTGTGTAAAGCACTTTGAGGAATGCTGTTGCGAAAGGCGCTATATAAAAATAAATTGAATTGAATGCAAAACAACAGAAACACACATACCACTGAACAACTGTGTCCAGCAGGTAAAGTTATTCATACTTCCAAAACTTTAATTAGCTGGCCCTCGTTTTACTTTTAGATTCCATTTGGTGTCTTTAAGCCCCATTCTTGTGCTTTAAATTAAACTGCTAGCTGACATACATTAAATTCAAAAGTCTTTATTTTATTGCACCAAAACTGATGCACAGGACAAAGTTTGGAGGAAAAACGCCTTTTTTTAAATAAACAAACTACAACTATACTAAAAAAAGAAAAAAAGATTTTCCAGTGTTCGTAAAAAACTGGGAATTTGGGCTAAAACTGCATGTAGATTTGAGATTGCTAATCAAACTCAATTTAGGTATAACAAGATTTTGCTTAAAATACTTTCTGTGCCTAGCTCATTAAATATCATGAGACCAAGGCAATGCCCTGAGGTTGCATTTTGTGTGGTATAATGTAACAGCACTCGTAACCCTAACTGACTGGGAGAAGTTTGGTTTTCCAAAACCCACAGAGCAACTCAAAAAGACACACGACAGACAAAACAACAGATGATTGTTGAATACAGGTATAATGAAAAACTTTATGCACAAATAACACACTAAAACCTAACAAACTTGGCTGACATGTCTTAAAGACATCTGTCTTGACAGTTTGGCATTTCTTCCAGGAGTAAAATGTAGAGGGAATGTTCTAGAAGGTGGGTGTGCAGCACAAACCATAAAGTCACACACTTGACTAGCACACGCTGCAGATAAGGAGCACCACACAGCAGAGGTGTGTGGGAGAAGACACAGAAACGTGTATCCCGAGTCTCTTCTCTTGTATGCAGAGCAGTTCATTACACCCAAACTCCACAAGACCTCACACTTTTTTTGGCATTTTCTCTTATTAATATCAAAATATTTCAAGAGAAAACTTAAAAGCCAAAAACCAGTAGAGGTAAATGAATGTGTTACCTAGGACACAAAAAGTGTAAGCAATACAGAAAATAAGACGAAGAGCTCACTTTAAATGAACTGTAAAATAATTTTTAGTTTTTACTAAATACTAAAGAATCATGGACAACAAAGGCTAGGCCTGTGAAGCCATTCAATGAACAAAAATAAATATAGCAGCATCATTATTGTTTTAGTATTGGTACATTGTAAATACAAGCCAGTTTTATACATCCTGTGTAAAATAGTTACAAGATAAAGAGGTAAATCTTACTGGTTGTTGTTTTAATTATAGCTTCCAGCTACAAACACCCATATTTATCCTACACCATCTCTCATTTAGGTTCTCATTATGTTACAAAACCCGCTTTACATTTTGTAAGTCTGTGAATCACTTCTTAGTCTTGAGAAACACAAAAAATGTGTGTCATTCATTCATTCAATTACTTAATTTCTATTTACCTTTTCAGGGTTTGCTACCCAGTGCAGGATTCCCATACCAAAAATAATGCTTAGGAAAAACCCAAACAAGTTAGAATCACCTGCTTGTAGTATACGGTTGTGAGTGGACATATGAAGGTATATTGATGCGTCAGAGGTAAACAGCTTCCTGTTAGCTTCGGTGATGCACCAAGCCTTGGAGATACATTCCCAAAGGCTCATAAGAGCACCTAAAAACTCAAAGACTGACTGCCCATAGTTCAAGGAACCACACTTGGGACAGTATAGTAGACTCAAAACTAAGATGCAGGTCTGCACAACTGTGTGTTTTTAGGTGCCAGTCCATTCCTTCCTATATAACCAGTCCATACACAACAAGCAAGCATGGGGATCCACTTACCTGACCAACCTTCTGCAGACCAGCACTGGGCAAGGCTGCGAGTGTCCTGTAGTCCAACTTGAGAGGTCCACTGCTCACATTCTGTCAAAAAGGGGTATTGTAAAAAATAACATTCCAGGATTAATTCTGAGTTTTAGTGATAAAATGCTTCTCAGATGGAAGTGACAGCTCCAGTTTATAATAGTTTTTGGGCATCCAACCTGAAAATAAAAAGCAAGCATGCCTAATGCCAGCTTGTCTTATGGCACTGCATGTTGTCTTTAACTCTATAACAAGCCTGAAGCAGCAGCCTTTTCCTTGGCTCATCTCCCTCTGCTGGAGAGGTGGTGGATGGACATCAGAAGCCTCACCTCAGCCTCCTCCTCCAGCAGGCGGTTGGCCTCCTCGCGCTCCATGCGCATGCGTTCCTTCACCACAGGGAGGAGGGGGAAGGGCACCGAAAAAAGGGGAAAGGCAAGAGGAAAAAGGAAAATGGAGAGCACCCAGCCACACAACATGCATCATGGAGCAAAAAAAAATGAGGAGTACAGTGAGGTCCAAACCAAAAAAAGTGGGTGCATGTATGAAAGAGGCAGCCAACAGAGAGAGAAGAATGGGTGACAGTAATGTTGGGAAAAGGCATAACGGACAATAAAACATTTAGGAAAATGACCACAAATAGAAAAACATGGCAAAAAATTATGGATTACCCAAGCGCGCACAGAGAGAGAGAGAGAGAGAGAGAGAGAGAGAGAATCCACACACATTAGGAAAGAAGTCATCCCATTGGATAATCCATCAGAAAAAAGTCAGAGGAACACAGTTAGGCACAGCAGTACTGCCAGGAGCCCAGGAAGACGATTAAGGGAAGGTGGACACCTGCACGCAGCACAGCTGCTTTCATGTGACGACATCCAGGTCAGATACAAGCAAGCCATTCAAAATAACGGTGATATAAGGAAACAATCCCAAGGATCACATACACCACCTTTGACCAAGATGTCTACTGAATTACGTTTAAATTTTGCACACATCGTTTTCATACCTTTACAAAATCGTGTCAGTAAGACATTATTTTACTTGCTTTCAAAGTGACTGTTAAGTGACGTACCACTTTTTCCAGTTCCTCCTTTTCCCATTGGGAGGTTTCACGCACCATTTCCACTTCCTACAAGCACAAACAAGGAACATGGAGGCAGACACAAAGGAAAGGGAGAGGGAATGTACATAAGAAGAAATTTTACAGAACTATTACAAATCAAGTAAAGAATACTACCCATCACACATCGTTTGTGCCAGCTCACTCACCTTCTGCAAAATGTCCATCTCTTCTGGGCTGAGATCCCTGTCGATGGAAGAGATGCTCTCCATGCTGTTTTTGCGAACGATGCCTGCAAAGGGGTTGGCGATGACGCCAGGGGACGACTGAAGGAAAAATAGCCAAAATTCAGCTCTGATCAGGCTACCATGTGCACTCAGACAAGGAAATGCTACAAATAAATCACATCTGCAGTTTTAACTAACATTTTAAAGATTCATCACCCTTTTCTTAATCATGAAACAAAAAAAAATCACATAGCATACTGAAGGAATACACACACAGGAGAATATGGCTGATGTACCCTTGAGAAAGGCACATACTGTATACTGCCTGACACACAGCTACCCCATTCACCTTGTATTACTGCACTCATATTTGGTGATAATGTTAAACAACTGCTCCCTCTATGGCTATACTGTACACACTAATTACTGCTAGTAACACAGAGCAGGATCATCGCAATGGAGCCTCCTCTTAAGCTGTTGATAACCTACACTTCACCATAACCACGTTTGTAAAACAACCAGCTGTGCCACTAAGCTGCCTTGGCAGAAAAATTCCAGTTAAGCAAAAAATAATAACGTTATAACAACAAAAATCTAATTATGACCAACGATGCATTACATCCAGTAAAATGGCAATATAAAAAATAACTTGCAAAAGGTAAAAGGAGTCAAGTAACATGGGAACAGCTGTTCACTGTTTGTAAGTATATCTCTGCTCCACAACTTCACACTAGTACTGAAAACGATATCGGTGAACTCTGCTTCACAGTCCCACAGCATGGACGGATGACTTGCCTCGATGGCTACTGCGTCACGGGGATCAAAGCCATCACACACCAGGATGAGCAGAGAGGCACCAGCGGCACGGAGGATGCGCACGGCCTCGGTGTGCGTCATGCCCAGCAAGCTGTGGTTATTCACCTCCAGGATACGCATGCCCACCTGGAGTCTGCCATCTCGGGCTGCTGCCCCATTGGCGCTGACCTGTAGAGAGTGGGGGAAAAACACAAAGGGGATGGCGTGAGAATGTCTCTACCAAGCTATGTGCTGCACTGCATGGGGAGGGAAAGATGGGCGTAATATTTGGAAACTGTTACCTTGGAGATGAAGATGCCCTCATCTGAGGGATCAAAGGGATTGCCAGCATGGCCCCTGGCTCCCCCACGAATGCTGATTCCCAGCTTCTCACCAGGGTACTTTTCAATGACTATCTCCTGTGGAGATGTTGGACAAGGCTATTAGGTACACATTAAAATCATGACAGGACATTTTTTTTTGTAACAAATGTTGGTCTAGAAATGGTCATGTCACTAGACGATTTACCTTATCAATACAATGAGACCCTCATAAGCCATTCAGCACGCAAAAATTCAGAACACAAGGGTGTCACTCTTCCTGAATGAGGAGAATTCTACAAATTCCCATCTGTGCAACCTTACACCGAAGATAACTTCATCCAAAATGAATCAGTAATGAAACACTTAAAATGCAATTATCAAGTACCCAAACAGTGTTTTGAAAAATGGAGTGATCTACTTTAATTCTGATCTGAGCTGTATTACACACTCAGGATGTATGACTGTATTTCAGCAGGTATGGATCAGGAATTTTTAAGAAGTAAATTTATAAAGATGCACAAATTTTGAAGTCTGAACTTCAATTTTAGGCTAACTAGAGCAATGAGCAGAAAGATAATGTAAAACATGGAAGCAGCAGTCTTTCCAAATTCCCTAACCGCTGGACTAAACCTGAACACTTGAACCAAGTTGGCCTTTCCAACCTGAAGTACAATATCATTCAAACTGTAGACCACAACTTGTACCTCTTTCAGTGCACTGCAAAACAGTATTTGAAATTTACTGCTTCCATTTAAACATTTGCTTTCAGTCACCCAAAACAGTGAGGACAAAACACACCACTGCCAGTCAGTATGAGGCAGTATAATGGACAGAAAAGGAGGGGAACATCTTCTGTGGGGTGGTCATAGGATGAAGAACATCCTGTCGGGAACTGCACTTCCTGCTCACAGAATACTTCTTTATTCACTGTTGGAGTAAAATTACTAAAAAAAAAACAGAGTTTGCGACAGTAAAAAAAAGCTATATATAAGGATTCACTTCTACTGGGTTATAATTTATAAAATCTAGTCAAGTTGCAAAGCGCTCGCTACAAATGTATCCCGACTGCCTCAGCTCCACAATGATCATGGTGTTCAAGAGGTATTACTGCTTTTTCCAACACGTTTTTATTACTTTTCATTCTAAGATGATATAATCCTTTATAAGTTCCACAGCAGGGAAGTTCACGGTGTTACAGCAGCAAAGGGACAGCAGAAGCACTAACACATCTCTGGACATAACTTTTCTACTGCTATTAAAAGGTTGGCTCCTCACCTGCATTCCAGAAGGTGCCGGGTCCCGCCGAACCAGCATTTGGATCTCCTGCTTGTTAGAAAGCAGAGCCCGCACAGCCTCCTGGTGCGTGGCGTGTCGTAGGTCAATGCCATTGACCTCCAGGATGCGGTCGCCCACCCGGAGGCCACTTCGACTGGCAAGACCATGAGGAATCACCTGTACGAAATCACACACAGCCACGGCCCAACCATTATAACATTATAAAGGTCATATTTCACTTGCAGAGATCATTTCAGAAAGTGGCACATTGTGAAACAGGGTAGAAAGAGTTGAAGGCCCAATTAAACTTCCCCTTTTGTTTTACCTTTGAGATGAAAACTCCAGGTTCCCGTATCCCAAAAGGGTGACTGGCGTGGTCGCTGCCTCCAACAATGCTCAGACCAAGAGGGCCTCCTGCCTTTATCAAAGTCACTTCCTGTTAGGAAGGCAGGAAGTTTAATTACAGTAAGGAACATGAAGAGGTAAACCAGAAAATTAAACACAGATGTACATCTCAGATGGGCAGAAGATGTCAACTATGGTCTTTGAGACCCACAATAATTTCAATAGAAAGTAATTAAGAAAGAGAAATAAATTAATCAACAGTTGATTAAGCAGCCCTTCCAATTCACATAAAAGACACAAAATTCTACATTTAAGCATTTTCTGGATTCTCTATCTGGATAACACCAAGAAAAGATAACTGATTGCTTAATAAAGAACATGTGGGCTTATCTTATAACATTACCCATTTTTCTATGGGTATACATTTAATTTTCTGACTAATACACAAAGTCGCATTTGTGAAATGTACTTGACATTCTAATGCTGGTGGCCCAGTGTAGTAACTGCAGGACGCAGGGTAATTCTGTGCATTACCTCAATGGGATACTCGTCCTCCAGAGGTTGGACCAGGCGCTCTGCCGGGGCACTGAGCCGGCCCTTCCTGAGATCGTCTCTCTCCGGGAAGTCAGCAGGCTGTGGGGGTGGGGGTGAGAGCGGGCGGGGCCGTGACGCAGATGGGGATCCACCTAAATCAGCCAGGTCACGCTCCAATACCAGTGTGATGGATGGGGAGGTGCCAGTCAGCAATGCCACTGCCTGGTCATGCCTGGCATCTGCCATGTCCACACCATTGATCTGAGGTGAGGAAGACCAGAAGCATGTGAGACAGCTCTCTATGAACAACAAATTAAACTAGGCTATACCAAATGAATCAGTACAGCATTTGCCATTTCTGCTTCACGAATACTTCAAATGGTGAAGGTCATTTTAAAAAACGTAAAATCATCCAATTTAAAGCAGACAGTTGTCATTGTCAGCTAAATGTCACAATAGTTCAGTCAGTAGTGTCGCAATATCACCCGCCAAGGGTGAAGGGTTCAAATCCTTCCCTTAGTACTGTGTGAAAGGCATACATGTCTTTGTTGTGCATGCACATGTTTGTTCTAGGAACCCTTTTCTCCCAGACATACATCATTCAGGTGAACTGGATATTTAACCCAGCTCTGGCATATAGGTGTGACTGCTCTGTGTTGATACCTCACCCCAGCGTGTACCCTGCAATGTGCTGCCATGAAGAGGAACTAGGCCCTAATTTACAATCCTTATTGGCCAAATGGTTTGAAAGAAAATTGAGGAAAAAATGTAAAATTACACACAGCCCTGCATCAGATTAACACCAGGGTAGCAGTTAACTATGTACTTGATAAAAGACAGGGAGACACTCCTACAGCACCATATCACTGGTCATCATACCCCTAGTTTTACAGTTATATTACAACAAGGAGAAAAAAACAACTCTTTTACATATAATGTAAAAAGTCTGGCATGGTTTCCATTCTGTTCAGAAAAAAGCATATTCAAATTTTGCATGAAGGCCTGATACAGGTTGCATGAAGGCTATCTTTGAGGAGTGAACTAAACCACAAATATACTGGCTACCTTTTACAGTTGTAAACAAGCAATCAAACCATCTTAACACACAAACTACAAAAATATATTCTCAGCACACTACCCAGCAGTAAAAGTCTAATTTTAACACACATTAGTGACGTAATTTCAGATTATCTCATTTGGTAATTCTATCAAATTGACTGTGTACCATGAGCCACAGCAAGACACAGAACACTTTGAGAATTGAGTAACAGAATTGGATGTGAAGGTGCTAAAGGGGACAAGCTACTGCACTCACAGAAATGACCCGGTCCCCCACTTGCAAAGTGTTGTCCCGATGAGCAGCCCCGCCTTCAGCAATCCGGGAGATGAATATTCCCTGCGGGTCGAGAGGAGAGCACTTAGAACAGATGTGTCAAGGACAACAATGATAACATCTCTGTTACTACATTAAAGCAATATGAATAGGCTTCCCCTTTTAAACAATTATTTGTGGAGTTTAACACCATTTTGTGTTTACGATGATCAATTTGTATTTAATGTGCTTGGAGAACAAGTGAATAAGGCATAACAGTAGTGCAGAATATGTTCAAGACAGCTTTTACTAATGGTACCATACAGAAAGGCAGTGAGGCTAGCAACAGGGCAAACTGTGTGCCAGGACAGTCAGAACAGAGAACTTGCATATTTTTACCTCCTTTGAAATTAATGGGAAGGGCATCTTTTAATTGAAAAAACATTCTAAGATGTAGGAACCCATTACCTGAGGGAGCCAATCAGTCAGCACGGACAACAGCTGATTAAACGTAAAGGAACTTTCCTTGTCCCTTTGATAAATATATAGAATATATATATATATATAATATAAAATTTAGATTTTTATTATCATAAAATGTTTTAAGTGCATCCATCAAGACTGCAGGAGAAAAGTTTCAAATTAAAAAAAATTTCAGCCCAGACAAATTTAGGAAAGCAAAATACAGAAAAAAAAATCTATGTGATTAAACACACAGACAAGCACAAGAACTCATGAAAACCAAATACACACGCCTGAAACTACACTTTATACCATTTTATGAATCATGTTAAGTACGTGATTGTTTATAAGTGTACAGGCTTTAAAGCACAGAAAAATCTTGAAAATATTTCAGACATGCATGATGTATGACTTCCAGGATTATTTAGATGATGAACAGAGGTAAAGTCTCTCCTGCAACCATATGGGAGGACAGAGGGAAAACTCGCAATACCAGGGGGGAATTTCCCATTCACTGAACCCCACCCTTGGTCTGGTGGACTAAATTTATCCTCTATCCAGTGAGCCCCACAAAAAAGACTGGCTAGAGTATTAACTGCCTAAAATGAAATACAATTCCTTGAACATTTGAATAACATAAGAACTTTCAAGACTAAAAAATACTTCACCACCACACCAGTCATCTCACACTTAAGCAAATATACATTTGCATGTTAGTGTATTTTCTAAATTATTAGGAAAAGAACATATCATGAAGTGGCATTACTAAAATGTAAAATATTCCGATTGCCGAATAGCAGTTTTTCTTACTGCAGAAGTGTTGCATGGCTACAGTGCTGTTAGCTGCACACTACTGAAGGACAACAGGGATGAATGACAGTAAGGACAGTGACGCCTAGTCATGTTAAAAGCATGGAGCAGGTTACAAACCTTCCCCATGGTAGAATACGCTAGCTGTAGACTGACTAACCTTAGGTGCTCACTCCCAGTTCAAGCCATAGTGAGCTTAGCTGACTTTGATAGCTCTTTGGTAACCAGTTCATACAATTTCTTCTCATGCAAACATGCAAAGCTCTCTGGCTTCATCAATGTATGGCAAAGCATGCACAAGAAACACAGAACATGCTCAAACTCCCATCAAGTAGGGTTTTCACCACCATGTCCTTATGAGTAGCTCAGGTTAAACAAAATTAGATGAAACCCTCAGGGAAAAAAAAAAACAGTATGTGACAACACAAGGTCTCCCATACGGCAGGACTTACACAAAACAAAGGTGAGAAATGTGCCCATTTGTTTCTCGCTTGGTTAGTTGAGCATGTTTCGAGTACCGTCCCAGCCGTACATGTCCACTAAGCTGTTATTGGCCAGAGACAAAACTGCGTCTCCATTGCCCTCATCTCCCACATACCTTAGGGGAACGATCAGGTATCAGATGTTGCTATTCATAACTATGTCTCCTTAGCAACCTCTCCAAACAGTGCAGTATAACAAAGTTGGTGTTAAACACAAAGTGCTCCACAGGAGTCATCTGGTAATGGGACCAGAAAATCACCCGGATTTCAAATTTTGGTCAAATCCTCACAACTCTTCTACAACCCAGGACGAGGCCAGCAGGGGTACTCCAGTTTACAATGTTGAGACTCAAGTGGCAACACACAGGTGAGGCTCTTGGTGCTGTGTTGTAATACACACAAACAAGTTTATTTTATTTTTATTTTATTGTAAAATAAAAGGGGGAAAAAAGTACAATTTGTCAGGAGATCCTTGTGATAATTCAGCAAAAAGAATTCAACTTAATTCTGTCCTCAAGTACAAACAAATACGTATGAGTGTATTGAAATGCAACCAACCAAAACGTTTAAGTGGGTGTGACCAGTGGGTCCGTGACCAGCCTACCTGTTGCTATGCACCTGCCCGTGCCACAGAACACCAGCAACACCAGAGCCTTAAGAACAAAACCCTCTTTAATGAGATCATTTCTTCAAGACCAATGAACAGTAAAGCTGTACAAACCCTTTTTTTTTTTTTTTTTTTTTTTTGCTAAGAATGATTGTGGAAAAACTAATGTTTTTAGTTAGATGTTTTTTCTTTATTTTTTGTGTTGTCAATATATCCCTAGTTTTCTCATATGTTGCTGTTTGGATGGTAATGCACAATGTGGTATGTAAATCTTCGATGATGATACCACTGCCCATCTGTACATGTTTTTTAATAATAAAAAATAAAACTTCCACATCATAATAATAATAAAAATGAACAATCAAAAACAAAAAAGCTTAGTAACTTGGATCAATATTAGAGTCACATTCTCAACTGAAGATGTATCCTTCAAAAACTAATTTGAAACCTTTTTCAAACCAATTTTTCGAAAAAAAATTTTTCAATAATCTTAAGCATACTGCTCAAAAGCAGTGGTAAATTATACAGTGACATAGTGAAATCCATACTACTGTTTTAATTCTACCTTTTACCCTGCTGCATAAAACTGGAAATGTGTCTTTGGGCTTTGTCAAAAGGCTATAAGAATACTGCATTTAGACAGGTAGGATACGTCAGTCAGTCATCTTCTATACTGCTTATCCTGTGAAGGGACGCGGGAAGCCTGGAGCCCATCCCAGAACACAGGGCAGGGGACACCCAGGGCGGGGCACCAACCCACCGCAGGGCGCACACACAACGGGCAATTTGGAGACACCAATCGACCTAACCTGCATGTCTTTGGACTGTGGGAGGAAACAGAAAAACCTGGACAAAACCCAGCAAGCACAGGGAGAACATGCAAACTCCACGCACACATGCAAACTCCACACACTCGATTCCCAAGGCGGGAATCGAACCCCAGGCCTGGAGATTGAAGGCGACAGCACTAACCACCGTGTCGCCACAGGTAGGACATATTTACTGCAAATACGTGCATTTATTTCTCCAGGTGCATCTCAGTCATCTGGACACATTCCTAAGGTTGAGAAACCCTGCTTTAAACTGTCTATACTAAGAGAAGCACAGGTTGGGAAGGTCCAGTGGCATGACTTACAGTGTCTCCTGGACGGTACTGAGTTGAGCCTTTGCCCCCAGCAATGCTGAAGCCCAGACCCTTGTCATCGCGAATCAGGCAGGTGGACAGGCGCCGTCGGCCAGCGGCCTCAAGAGAGAAGGGCAGGTTGGCACCACCACGGCGCTCACGGGGGAAGTAGTCATCCTCAGGCCTCAGCGGAGTGGTGGTGACCGCATTCTCTGGCTCCACCATGCGCTCCCGCAGCACCTTCATCACTACGGCTGCCCCTGAGCTACGCAGAGCCTCCACTGCCTCCTGGTGCTCTGCTCCCTGGAGATCAACCCCGTTCACCTACGCCAAGCAAACAAGTTAAGGGAAGTGTGTCTGCTCTACAAACATTACCTAATCAAACTGGCCAAATGTTTCAACTTTAAGAGGCTGCTTGACTTAAACTGCTATGGAAAAGACAAGTAGCAATCAAACAGCAAGCTAATATATGTTATCTAATAGGTGAGCTCTGAGTGAGAGAATTTGTTTCTCTTCTGTGAAAAGTGCAATGAAATGCATTGTTGTAAATGAGTGAGAAGCTTCACTGCTCCACTACCACAAGACACCGGAGTGAGGCCACCAAGCGAAGTAGCCCCTTCATGAGAGTGTCTTTACCTCCAGCAATTTGTCTCCCACTTTTACACCAGCACGGGCAGCTGGGCCTTCCTCAGACACCCTGGAGATGAAGATGCCCTGTGGATTTGGGGAAAGATGCTACAGCTGTTACACATTAAATCTATCAAATCTCTCACTCCTGACCCTCCACCTCTATAGACTGAGTTAGAGGAGGGATAATGTGTGCGCATCCCAAAGCAGTTTCACATCAATCTGGGACTATCAGCAGGGAAAGAAAAGACACTTGCTGAAACTAAATTTGTGGAAAAGCGAGGGGTAACAAAATAAGACCAGAGTGGGACGGTTAACCACAGCGTATAGGTGTCATTGAGTTCTTTAGCCCGAACTGGCAGTAACGCATTACGCAGCTGCCAAAAAGATATCCGTAAAAATTTGACTTTCAAGCTGCTTTCATTTTTTGACAGTGGACCTCTGCAATGGTAAAACTAGAGGTCCCGTGGGCATTCTGTTATAAACATTATCTCCATCACACATCACTGATGGAATAAAGTCCCATAGCCCTTTGGCTTGAAGACCCTCAGTGTTCAGATATTTTCAGTGCAGTGACTACTGTACTAAGTACTGTGACAAATCACCACTACGCGGATTTAAGCTAGGATATGTCCCATGGACAACCATCACCAAACACCTGCGTGTGGCATGCAGTACGCCAGCACCAAGGCCCAAGCTTACCTCATCATCCCCTTTGTAAGGGGTGGAGCCTCGGCCCCCTGCAATGCTGATCCCTAGGCCACCTGTTTGCCGCAGGATAGTCAGCGTCAGCTAAAAGCAAAGCAAAAACGTTAATACACACCAAGGAGACGAGCAACACCGCTTCTGACCCTGTGGTAGAACAGGGAGCAAGGCTGGCGGTGCTGCACCAGCCAGGAGGGCGTTATGCTATTTGTGTCCTGGAGACCCATGGTGAGGCAGCGGTCAGAGCAGGTCACCAATCATCAGTTTTTATTTGAAGTCAACCAGTTTTGAAGGTGACATCCTGGATTGCAGGCAGTTCCAAAATACTGGGGCCACTGCGACAGATCAAACAGCATGCAGGTAGGATAGGAAGGAAAGGTTTGTGGAAAAGGTCCTGGGCTGAGGGAGTGAGGGATTCCTTCAGGACGGGAAGACCATGGTGAGAAAAATGTTTCTACTAACAGCCTGAAAGTAAAGTATTATATTAGCGTTTCATTCTCAAGTGTGACTGCACTACCACGACGAGGCATAATGTGCATGCAAACCACAGCACGTCTATTTGTAATAATGTTTAGCAGATCCTCTCAGAATGGCTGCAGATGCATTAGACATGACCCAGACAAATACTTCAGATCATGCCATGAGCTGTAACAAACCATGGAACAAACAGCCATCTGTGCTGGCCATCACAGATCAATTAATAAATCAGAATACGACTAAGAAAAAGATTCTGTGTGTTCTGCAAGTCAGTATTAGTAAGGCAAGGCATGCCAGATGGTAGACCATGGATAAGGATGGGTTAGAAAGGTTAGCAGACCAAGAACAAAACTCAGAAGTCAGTGTTTCAGGTTGGAAATCAAACTGGTCTTAACAGCATAATTGATACTGCTGCAGCAATCTTAAAAAAAAAAAAAAAAAAAAACACTATGCAAAGTTTCCCCCCCCCCCCCCCCATCAATGCACAAATATTTCAGTATTTTTCAATGACTGCTCAAGATTTGAAAAACTTGGAACAGGTCAGAATACCAATAACATGCTTTGTAAAGCCTGAAATTGAAAACTTTGCATTTACAGAATGTCAGATTCATTTCAATTAAACTTTTTAATCTGATCAGTTTGACTTCTAATGTTACAACCACCTGCCTTTAACCAGGAACTTGCCAGGATTCCCCAAGCAACCTTTCACTATTCACATTAAAGTGGATGAAGTTAGCTAAAGGCAACACCTGCGTTTCAGGTATAATTTTCATGTACACCCCACTGCGCATGCAAAGAGCTCGTGAACACACCACCTGACTGTGGGGTGGGGGGGGGGGCGGTGACCAGTTTCATTGTGATGCAAATACAAGAAAAGATGGAACTGATGACAAAATGGACAACCATGCTAGTCACTTGGCTACATTCCCTCCTCCACCCTGTCACCTCCACCCACTCAGTGCCAACAATTGAAATTATCTGGTAAAAATAAATAAATAAATAAATAAATAAATAAATAAACGAACCTCCAGGTTCATCTAAAACTTATTACCACAGAGGCTC
>JABJVR010047953.1:15458-25975 GCA_025773905.1 Chitala chitala
GCAAGCTATTATCCTGGAGCCCAAAGTCCACCTGTGAATCCCTTTGGCCTCCTAGGAAGGCTAAACACTAAACTCAGTCACATCACCTCCATGACTTGTCACATCCACCCCAAATACAATATATTACAGTTCAACTAAATATATTTCACATTTGGTGAAATACTTAAATTAATGTTTAATAAAGGGGAAATCCTGAAATAAGTGACAAAATCATGTTTCTGCTGTGTGTCTGTGAAGAAACATCAGGACATTTAAGTTTAGCCATGATATGCTTTAGCACTCACTGCAGTAGAGCTCTGCATGGCTTTACAGTTAGCAGCTCAGAGCAGCAGTGCTGCTGTCAGTGTGGGCCTCATTGGGAAGGTCAGCTGTCATAAGCCATCAGACTAGAGTACTGCAACTGGGGGAGAACAGCTGCCAATTAAATACTCAAGAGGAACGGGGAAAGAAGCAGGATTAAGGCAAACAGGTACAGGAGCACAGTGGTATGCTTCAATTATTACTTGGTTAAAAAAAAAAATTATTTGAACTGGATGAAAACAATTCTGATCACAATTTGGTACTACTGATCAAATTAAATACTGCCAGTTTATACATATAAAATGACAGTGATCACATGGAGTGGGATTAGAATGGGAAGTCAAACACCAATTTATAAACTGGAAAACCAAAAAGGAACAACCACAAAGCAGCCTTCTGATAATGAAGACAAACTATACAGAACCAGAATTCTGCACCACTCATCTTTTCCCTTTACAGCCCAAGCAGTGTTACGGCTTTCGTGCTCCTAGGTGGAAGGATTTTGCACGTTGCTGGTTTAGTCTCAGGGAAGGTCTTCTACAGACACAAAATGAGTTCCCATTCCATTACTGTTACATGTAGCACATCTGGTAAATATGAGCATTAACACTACAACTGGTGTGTGCTCTGTACCAAAGTTCACACCAATGCAACAGATTAGAAATTTAAAATGTCATTAGCCAAAGGACATAGATACTAAGTTTACATTACCTAGTTTTACTAGCTGCTGTGAACCCACAGCTTGTTAATGTAAAACATTCAAACAAAACACACAGTATGATGACTTGCTGGCCCACAAATAAGCCAAACTCAGCTCCTCAAGCCTGAAAACAAGAGGGTGTGCTGCTTTGTGGTACCAGCTGTGGTACAGGCTGCCATACCAGGTTTTAGTCCTGAAAGACATGTTTAACTGTTGCAAAATCAAGCCAAAAAGTAATTCTGTTCACTCATGTAGGTCGGACTATCTTCATTTCACCCCTACCGCCCCCTTCAAACTCCATACCTTGATCGGCTGCAGGGGGGAGCTGAGCCTCTCCGCCAGCCTGCCATTGATAACATCCAGTTCAGCTGTGCCAGGCTGTGGAGAGACAGGTGCTCCCTCCTCATCGTCCTCCCCCCCATCAGGCGAGTCGCTGGGGGCAAAGCCCTGCAACAGAGCCACCACTGCCTCAGGTTTGGGCAGTTTGGTGATCTTGAAGTGCTTCTTGTAGTGTGGCGTGTCCTTGCGAATCAACCGCTGCTTCTCAGGTGGAGGAGCAGGGGGTTCCTCATCTTCATCACTCCGTTCCCTGTTGCCTTCCTCCTCATCCTCGTCTTCATCATCATCATCGTCATCGCCGCCGCGAATGATGGGCTCCTCCGCAAAGTGCACAGTGGGCTAAAGACCATGTGAGTGACAGCAGACAGCAAAAATCAATAAAACCATTTAAAAAAAAACGTCAAAAAAATTATTAGTTTTAATGTGTTCAAAAATAATTTCTACCTACATAAAGTACATGTAGTTATCGCATTTACACCAATTTACATAGGGGATGGCTCAGATGTATACAACTTTGTACCTCTCAGTTTTAAAATACAACCATACTGTGGCATAATTCTTGCATATTTTATTTATCCATTGTAACTTGTAAAAACTGTAGAGTCAGCATACATGTTGCATCAAGATATTTATTTATCCATTGTAACTTGTAAAAACTGTAGAGTCAGCATACATGTTGCATCAAGATATGCATGTAAAATAGAGTGATAAATAATTTATATAAGGTCTATAGAAGATTTGTTTCAAATTATTGTATTAAACCTCATTATTAAAGAATACTTTTGCCAAGTTAGTTCAATATCACAAATATATATCAAAAGTAAAAAATCTTCTGTGCTGTATATTTTTGTGTATAGAGCAAATAAATGGGAAGTAAAAAAGCAGCAAATACAAAATGATACACATCATAAGACAGACACATTTAAATAGGCCACTTTGAAGAATGATGGTTGATGAATGACGAATTAAGAAAAGAGGATTCATCATTTGTGTTCATAACACAAACAAAATTTTACTTTTGGAGTTGATTAAAAACTGTAAAGACTCACCTCAATATATTCTACTTCCATGTCATCAAGCTCCTCCTCTTCCTGTTCCTGCTCTCTGTCATGGCCACCCCCTGGCTCCGCCCCTTCAGAGGCAGGAACCGGTCGTTCTTCATGTGAGGCAGCAGATGCAGTGCTGTTAGAGGCCCGGGAGTCGTGGCTCTGACAGGAAAGTCCACTAAGACGCTTCTCCTAAAAGGAATGCAATATGGAAGGTAAGAGTGCGTTGTTATGCATTTTAACTCCAGAAACCTACAATCAAAGATCAGTGATTTCACTAAACACTACACTGATGCCAGGTTGCTCCCTCACACAACAGTCGCAGTGTCAAACGAGCCCTGCTGAGGAGCGGGGTCCAACTGCACTGAACTCTGTAACTAAGGCGTTTCTGTGTCCGGTGCGCAACAGGCATGTTTGAGTGCAGAGGGTGTCATTTTTTGTTTTATATTAAATGAAATTCATAACTGAAAGTGGGCAAAACTGTTTTGTTGTAACAGCCCTATTAGTTGTACACTGCAATATTTGGTGCTGGGAGGAGTGCAAGAGCAGAGGCTAAGCAGTAGGTAACGGTCTGAATGAGTCTGCTGTTGGTGTTTTGTTGTATTCTTCACCCTATTAAAATGTATTAAATCTGTATGTGCCTCCAAATTAATTAACAAAACACTACAACTGTACGCTGACGTGGTGTTGGCTTTCTGGTCTGAATAGAAAATAGAATGTGACTTGAAAGGGTAAGTCAGATAGGAAAGTTCATTTTGGGATGTATGTACAAATTTAACAGGCATGTAAAAAACAATGCTGCTCTTCACCATTATATATTTTTTCATATTAGAAAAACTAACAAAACAAGGAAATAAGTAGCTGTCATGTGCAGTCGTGTTGCTGTTTCTGTAAGGGTAGAGCGGGTGGTGATTGTGCTGAACAGCTGATTTATACTGTACACCTGCAGACTACAGTATAAACCTTTGCTAAGTTTTCCTTTATAAAACTGTACATGTGCTTTCTTTTGCAAGTAATCCCTTTAATGAATTCAAACAAATATAAAATCTGCACATTTGATCACCGAGTGTCCTTCCATTAATTGTTCATAAAACACACACACACACACACACCTAGGCCAGATCTACCCTCAGAGGAATTTTCGACATACACGCTTCCCTATCCATTACACTACCCTTGTGTTACGTCACAGATTTCACTGCAGTGGAGCAAACTCCTCCCACATCTAGACTCAGGTCAGGTGACACACACACACACACACACACACACACACACACACACACACACAGCAGGCAGAATCCAGTTATCTTCACAGTGTTCATATATTTGTCACAGCTGTATGGAGGTGAGTGTGTACCTGTGCCTCAGGAGAGTCAGCATCATCTCCATCAGGTTTTGCTGTGTATGGTTCGTTTCTCCTCTCCTCTATGACCTTCTTCATCACCTTCAGTTCACTGGGATGTGGCGTCGCCCTCCGCTGTAGGCCCTAAGAGGGACAGCAATAAAATAAAAAAAATTAAAAATAAAAATTATGCAGGAAGCATGGTGGCTCAGTGGTTAGCACTGCTGCTTTGCATTTCCAGGTCTGTGGGTTAAAATCTTGCCTCCCTTTGCGTGCTTCTGTGTGGGCGTGTGTGTTTGGACTTTGCATGTTCCCATGCTTTGTGGGTTCCTTCCACATGCACTGTACATTAACTTTCCACTTCCACATTTGCATACCACACAGCTTTAGTGTCAGACTGTGTTAATGTTGATCTCCCTGCTGAGGACTGAGGGTTTGACTTAATGATATTATCACTGCAGCAGTCAGGGAGCACGTACACACACACGCGCGCACACGGACACACTCACCCTGCGCTCCTCGCTCTCCTCATCCTCCTCCTTGGGTTTGCTCTCATCCTGGAACTGGATGACTGACACACGGTTCAGGTTGTTGTCTGTCCAGCTGTCATCAACACTATTTTGCAGCAGGTTCTCTGCACGCCAAGGAACAATATGCAAAAGGTAATAAATATAACATGCTTCTAACTAAAGGGAGCTCCTTTAAAAAAAACAAACAATAGAAAAAAGCTAAATTTTTAGATGTACATTTTCATAAGCATACATGCATACCCTAATTATCTTCACAAATGTGTTTTGATCATGGTAAATAGTATTCATTTTGGTATAAATATATTTTCTAGACTTTCCAGGATCCAGAATGACCAAAATGATCATCTGTCACTGGCTTGATTGAGCCCATCACAATGGGTGCACAACCCCTGCCCAACACCCTGAAAACCATCCAGGGCTTGCAGCTAAAGTACATCTCTTCAAAGTCAAAACACACAAACAATGTAGGTCATCAAATTTTCAGTAATTAGTTGATATGACTGCCATTTTCCAAGTAAATCAATTAGACCAGTTCTTGCCTGGCCTGCCTACAGCTGGATGGCCCATCATTTTCAATACTTGTACACTGACTGATATGGTATCCTGTCTGTGAAAATTAAGAAAGGCACACAGGCAGAGGGATGTAGGGAAGCAGTGACAGAGAGGAACTCACCAAGGCTGGGAGAAGGTTGCTGGGGCAGCAGATAGCATGTGAGCACCTTCTCACCCGTGTCCTCATCATCCTCCGTCTGGAACCTGAGCATGGGCTGGGACTGGTTCTCAGCCAGCCACATTGCCTTGAGGTTCAGGTTGGAAAGGGCAAAGGGCAGGTTCTGGAGCCTGGGGGAACAAGGGAAGAGCCAGGAATGCACAAATGAACTCTCTTTAGTGGGGGAAAGGGGGGGGGCAGATGGAAAGATGTGCAGACATGGAAAAAGGGACATGCCACACCTGTCAGGCTCATTTAAAACTGCTTTTATCTTATTATGCATCTATATAAGACTAAGTTGTGTGGTAACTAGAATATTTATCTTAAAACACCCAATCAGAGTGGCTGACATTTGCTCTTCTAACCAATCCCATTATAAATGCTTAACCAACTAAATAAACGTTCATGTGTGGAAGCAAAGGGGAAAGCTGCAGTAAGGGGGGAGCATACCGGTTCCCAGCCACATCCAGCACATGCAATTCGGTGGCATTGGCGAGCTCAGGGGGCAGCCGGGCCACACGGTTGTCCCGCAGTGAGAGCACGTTGAGGCTGGAGCAGCTTCCCAGCTCCTCCGGAATGCTCGTCAGCCGATTACGGTCCACATTGAGGTTGGTCAACTTTTTCAGCTTGCCTACGGTGCGCGGCAGCGTCTGGAGGTGAAGGGTGAGAATCGAGGAGTATGGAAGGGATGGGGGGGGGGCAGGTCAGAGGCAAAACATACAGAGGAAAAGGGGAGGGAAAGAACTTTTGGTACCAAAGTCAAGGCAAGCAGAATGAGAATGGGGGTGTTTATGGCAAAAGACGCACAACTATTGTAGGGAAACGTATGATATACAGAACAGAAGAAACGTATTGGAAGGGGTGGGCAGTCAGGTTTAGTATGATGCTGACTTTAGGAACTTAGGCAGGCAATGAATAAGAACAGAAAGAGCTTCAGTGTTGGGCTCAGCATCTAGAAAGTGAAAAAAATGTGCTGTAGATTTCAAATTAGCTCAGAGTTTTGAAAATATTAAAAAAAGAAAACATTGAAAGGGGTAATTATACACGATTTATAAGCTGGTGGTTGTAATACGAAGTCAAGCTTGAACAAGAACAAAAGTGAAATATACAGGTATGTTTAACCTACCTGAAGCAGGTTCTCAGTCAGCATCAGCTCAGAGAGATTCTCGCATTGGCCGATAGATTCTGTCAGGCTGGTCAGCCGGTTCTGGTCCATTTTCAGAATGGAAAGCTGTTTCAAACAGCCTACATAGTAAAGCATATGTCAGAACCACACAAATAAACGAGTGCCCTCACACAAACAGAACACTTGCATTTGGATTAAAATGCTCATTATGAGCTGCAGTAGCAAGCTACCACCATTAGAGGGCAGAAACATGTTGTTTAACTAAGCATTGTTGTTTTTCTCCTTATCTTTACAAAGTTAAAACAATTTCCCTTACGATACCATGTACTTACACTAGCTAACATCAAAGAAATCTTTTTCATACAACTGCAACCAGTAGTTTATTGCACACTGCTATGTTTATGCTCCATTATACAGGTATTCAATGACATTCCCTGCCCTTCTATTCAGTAACTGTCTTCAACAGCTAGTCTGTCCCTCTACTGGGTTATGGTCATAAATTGTTTTTTAAATTAGCAGATTGGTTTACAGTTACATAACTGCTAGCATGCGTCCAATACGCACAGACAGAATTGTTTAAACAAAGTGTGTAACATTCTGAGCTAAATAAGAAAACCCAGTTCACATGAAGGAACAGCTTGGATGTTATACAGTTGTTTGCTTCACGGCCCTGTGCTGAGCTCATGTGTCCCTTTGCTGTTCTCCTTACCAATGCTGTCGGGGACCGTCTCCAGTAGGTTCTGGGATAGCAGCAGATCAGTGAGGGCCAGCAGGCCACTGAGCTCAGTGGGCAGAGCCTCCAGGCGGTTCTCTGACACATCCAGACATACAAGTCGCCGCAGATTCCCCAGCTCCTGAATTTTATTAAAAGGGGGGAGGGGGGTGTCTGTGAAGTGTCCGTTACATTTGAAATTTCATATCATTATGACATTTCCATGACCACAAAACACCCCCTGCCATGAAAACATACGCACTAGGGATGCAATCAGTTAACCAATTCATGACTAACCGCTAAAAATAAACTGTTCAACCAATGCAACTGGTTAAAAATTTGCCAACAATAAAAAGCCTAACAATAGGCACTTGAAATGGAGGCTTTATAATTTTTTTTGTTATGAGGAATGTTTGAGACATGGGTTTGGAAAAAATAAAATGAAGCAGGCTGCCAAGAGGAGTTCTGTACGGGAACATTTCCATTGTGATAACTGTGACACGATATACACTGTGCAATGCGGGACCAAAGTTCACTAGTCGTACATCTTAGATGCACAACAGCAATAAACATCCACATGCTCTGAAGCTTAAGGGACAGTCAATCCTTCCTCCATAGTGAATAATAATACAACTGCATAAAACAACAAAGGACGGGTTTACTGCAGTCACTGCTGCTGACAGTAGACATCAGATTACTAATATGGCAGTCACACATAACCAGGAAGTGGATCATTCTTTCACTATATATATAATATCCCACTACTTGTAGGCATGTATCTACTTTGATGGTGGAAACTAAACATATTATGATTCCCATGACTATCAAATTTGTTCATACCCAAGACATCAGTGCCTTCACGGCAGGTATTTTCCACTACCAGTACAATGGTAAACTGAGTGCTTTCATATGGATAAGCTGATTTTTCTGAACAAAAACTATTTTTGTCCCTCAAAGTCATATGTTAAAATTAGCTTGTTGCAAAAGCTGATGAAATGTGTTGTAGTAGAAAATAAAGTTTTATAAAGTGTCAATGGGTTTGAATACTTTTTAACGAGTCAAACGTGTGATTGTAGGCCTGTCGATTAATCATTTACCTGACAACCAATGACAAGCAGTTGTCAGTTAAAGGAATTCAAAATTTGCATCCCTAGCATGCACACATACAAACTGATGTTCCATGCACCAAGAACCCTAAATCCTATGTCAGAGATGTTTATACTGACCGGGGGCAGAGCAGTCAGCTGGTTGCGGTCTAACCATAATTCCCGCAAGTTTGGCAGAGCTCCAAGCGTGTCAGGCTGAAAAACCATAAAAAAAAAATTAAAATTAATACATAAAAATGAAAAAAAAAAGGGGGGGGGGGGTGACACAAGGTGGTTTATCAGCACATCCATGCATTCTAAGAAAGAACAGGTTACACCTAAAGTATGTATGCAAAACAAACACCAAGTTAAAATACCTATATGGACATTAGGTTTAGACACACAGTGTTAAGCAGACAAGACAAACTGGGCTGCAGGAAACGCATTTAGCTGTACTATAAAACCAAGATACAAAAGAGAGTTGAGGATAATGGCAGTAAAATGTAGTAAAGCCACATCGTTTACATCACAATGGTTCTAAACTCAATTTTGCATATGAACAAAATAATCTGTATAATTCAAATGCATCCATTCCAAAGGTGCCAGGTGTAAAATGTGCTAGTTTGCAGTATGAGGTCTGTCTGCTTCTAAAGAAAATGGATAATGAGGTTTATGGTTAAATGTATTGCATTACTTCTCGCAGCTGGTCCACACACACACTCCAGGTGACGCAGCTTCCTGAAGGCTCCTGTGATGACCACGGCCTCTACAGATCATGACTAAGGAGAGGCCGATTCACGAGCTCCTGTAGGAGCTGAGGCTGGCTTATCTACCCAAGGGCAGAACAAGAAACTTTCCCACTACTCTGCTGACACGACCAGCCTTCTCTTGGAAAACCAAGCCCCAGATGGCCACCTCTCTACAGCTCTGCGTGAAGACTGAAGTGGGGAATGTGGCTAGGTTTACTCACTGCGGTAATTAAAAGAAATATATTCTCAAATATCTAGCATGAGGAAAGATCTGTGTGGTTAGTGAAGTATGTGGAAAAACCTGCTCAACTGTTTATCTCTGGTGTTGCAAGTGCCTCATTTGGAGAGTAAAAATGCATAGTTAAGTATGAGGGGGAGGGAGGGGGGGCAGGAAGGTGATATAAAGGAGCTTTGATGATCAGCTTGAAGAGCCCACAGTCTTGCGCATTACCTCACCCACATGACTGCCCTGCGTATTACCTCACCCACCAACTAACAAACAAGTGTGACCCATTTAAGTAAAACATGAAGCAAAATGCAATCAGGGTTCTTACCAGCACTTCCAGTTCATTACTGCCTAGGTCCAGGTGCTCCAGTTTAACCAGGAATGACAGTGACCTACAGAGGGAGAATGTGTGGACCCCGCCTGTGTTATAAACAGAACCTGTGCACCAGTTTTTTGTTTCACATACTAGTTTGTGAAGCTCACAAATAAATACAGTACAGGTAGTCCCTGAATTACAATGGAGACGCGTTCCGATTACTCTGCCGTAACTTGAAAATATCATAAGCCGAGACAAAATAAATATGCACTCTAACACCTAGACAACTGAACTCTGTCGATCGCTGGCAAGAGTGAGGCGTCCCACAGGGTGGGAGATGAGTACATCCCAGCACAGTCCCAACCTATCGTACCGCATACGCTGCTACGTTTGCCTGTCGCGCAAAACATAAAATATTTTTACAATTTTGTTGTATCACTATTGTCATTGTAAGATTGAAAAATCGTAAGTCGAACCATCGTAACTGTGGGACCATCAGTACTAACAACAAAATGCAGCAGACCTGTACTGAAGGCCTGTGAGCACTGAACTCCCATACGACTGCAGCTGAACTGGCTGCTGTTTTCCAAAGGTTTACCCTTGTAAACAGGCCAAATTATACAGTCTGCTTTTGATATCTGGCTGCATGCTGGCACTTAAGAGGACGGCAAAGTCAAGTGCAAACGGACACCAGATGTTCTTTTCATAAGACCTTGAGCAGGTTTGCTAGCATTAAATATTCTGCAGCAACATAACTTAGGCGAGCACCATTTTCTCCCCACAGGAATAACAACACAGACACAGGAAATTGTCTGCAACTCAGCCAGAAAATTGCACCAACCCGAACTCTAAACATTTCTTACACAAGTGTTTTCTCAGGGGCCGAAAGGGAAATACTTGCATATTAAGGATTTACAGGTGAAAAGGTCAAGGACTGACAAATGTATTTTACAATGACTGTAACACTTCCATCCAAAGATACATTTTTAAAGGTAATTACCTCCCTAAACACACATGTGCATGGACAGTTGAATAAATGGTTAACTGTTGGGGCGCTATTATTTGAATGCTGAAATTACCGTCGGTTATTCTATTCATGTTTCATAGTGGGATATCACACATTTACAATGTTGTAAACATAGAAAAGTCAGGTTAAGCAGTATTTTGAAAGAGAAAGCAACAATATTGTTGAGTGCAGAATCTGTAATGCTCAACTTCCCTTCTAAACTGAACTAGTACAACGCTCAATCATACGAGACTACACACACACACACACACACACACACACACACACACACACACACACACACACACACACACACACACACAGCAATTTA
>JABJVR010047954.1:0-25974 GCA_025773905.1 Chitala chitala
ACTGAGATAAACCGGAAACTTTTAAATTTTACTTTGCATCCCGTGTTTTTTTTTAATATACGTTTGTTCTTGCCTAAACTTTTTACCTTTTATTTAAAAAAAAAAAAAAAAAAAAAAAAAAAACAAGAAACAACATACATTAGAGTTTCACATCTGGTTTGCATTGAGACAAGTATGCAGTGATCTTGTGCACGCCAAAGGAGGCTTTGGAGAACGCTATGCAGAGGTGTTTTCTGCTGTGATCGCACTTGCTGCTAAAAGCTGAAGGAAAAGAACCAGGGAAACAGGAAGAGTAGACAGCGAGCGAGCTGTGGAGATGTTAAAAGAGAAGTGAGAAGGGAAGAGTAATATGGAGAAGGAGTCACTGGGAGGGGTTTAACCAGGCCATGTGGGCACAGTGTTGAGACAGCGTGGTGGCAGCCCAGGCCGTGTGGAGGCAGCACAGAGGCATTGTTCAGGCAGTGCTGAGGCAACATAATGGCAATGTGGTGGCAGCACAGAGGCGGTGTGAAGGCTAGAGGCAGTAGAGAGGCGGTGTGGAGTTGGCAGGGTGGATTCATTCGGAGGCAGTGATGGAGGGACAAAGGGAAAAAACAGCTAAAGACAAAAAGAAGAGAACTAGGAAAGAGGAAGAAAGTTTTGTAGAAGGACAGGAGCAATGGAGGACACAGGCATGCTTAATAGAGCGTTTGAAGACCCAGAGGACAGCCGCAGCCAAGGCATAAGAGGCTGAGAGTATATTATTCCTCTCTGTAAAAACAAACACTGCCCAAATCCTGAGTTCCCACTGACACGGCACACATTTATGACCAAATATGGCCATCCTGGTCCCTGTCCCCTCCCTCCCACTCTCTGCGCCGGCCATACCATCTGCTGCTCTGTCTAATGTTTGCATCGGTGCTCGAGGAGTTTGCTTTCCATTATATTTCTGAGCGACAGTGCAATACAACTACTTAAAGTCTGGTGTGTGTATGTGTGTGTGTGTGTGTGTGTGTGTGTGTGTGTGTGTGTGTGTGTGTGTGTGTGTGTGTGCGCGCGCGCGCCTTACATTACACTTCAAACCTGCTTTGGAACCAAATTGAACAGTCTACATTTCTCTGTACACTTGTGAAGTGTGGTTTGACATCTTGGCAGCTGTGACACTCGCTGCAGTCTTGCAGGCAGCGTGTGTAATAATATGTTAAAAATTATAAATGCACAAATATGATGGAATATGAACAAAGAGGTTGGCAGCAAAAAAGGAAACCATAAATAACTTAGTCAGCAACATTACAAATGGAAGCAGAACATTTACTGAAAATTGCCCAAATGCTCCCAACAAATGCGTTTTGCATTAACGATGTTTCTTCTGCAATCACCATGACGTTTTTGACCACTGTCTCTTGTCAAAACAACATCCCTTTTTCTTGCAAAATATATTTTAAAAACACAAAGTCTGGGAGTAAACCTCAGGCACATACTCGAGTGATCATCACAGAGCAAGAGATTGGTCCTGCATGAAGGTGAGCCTTCTAGAGCCAATGTGAACGCTGCCTTATTAAGCAGTGCGAAAACCTCACTGTGGCTTCAGTGTTTTTTTTTTTCCTTTTTAATTACACTGTAACCTTCTGCAATAATGGCCCATAGCAGCAGGAACCACTGCACAGGTTGAGATGCACATTCAGACTCATGGCGATGTCTTCATCATGATGGCATGAAGGGGGATTATAGACAGCCACATAAAGAACTTCTAGTGTGAACTCAGAGCCCTTGGGAAAAATGAACATAACAGAACCAGAGCACTGCTCACCTGCTCAGTCTCACTCCTACATTGCCCACTGTCTTCACAGTTTTCCTGCACCAATGTACCAGTGGCTGTGTGGAATGCAGTGGGAAGGAGGAGGTTGGACAGGGTAGTTCTGTGATATTTTTGCTTGGTTTGGGCCTGCCCTAAATGGATCCTCCCTGGATGGGCTGTCCACAACCATGGTTTGGCTGTCCAGCTCCAGTATTACCATGCTGCTCAGGGTAACCCTGCTGACATAATGCACTGGAGGTTTGGCAAAAATGTTTTGTGTGGGGGAGGGGGGTGCTTCCACAAGCAGAGAGCACCTCTGAAAGAACAGGGGTGTGATGACAAAACTGCTGCAGAAGACCCCAGCAGCCTCTCCCCTGTATTACACACCACGAGCACTCAGGATAGCCAGACAGTACACTGGGCAGGCGGAAGCATGGAACTAAGAGGGGGTTAGACGACAGGTCATTCAGAGGCTTCTCGGCCTGATAGCCCCGCCCCCTACAGTCTAGCAGCCACTTACTCAGGGTGGGAGCACAACGCCGGCGCCTGCCTGGTTTTCAGAGCAGGAGAGAATGGCAGTGCTGATGACGACATTGTAACAGTCAGCAGGGAGTGCGACCCAGATTCACGGCCCAGTTCAGACAGGAGCCATATAATTACAGCACCCCCCCATAAAGTGTCCTTCTGCAGAGTTCCAGGAAATCTTTCCTCATCTGGTTATGCGCTCTCCCCTTTTTCCATCTGTCCCTCACTTTCCTCAAACTGTTCATTTCCCTGCTTATGAATGTGATGCACAGAAATTCTGCCATAATCCTTAACTACAGAGTTGGACTACTGTTACAATGTTCCGAAGAAACCCAAATGAGTACGTTCGATCGCTCATTTTCTTTTTGTTAGTTTTTCAAGGACCAGAACACAGCAGGTCAGCCATGCATTGTTCTCTTCCACAACTACGGCCAGGATGACTGCTGCGTTTTCTGTGGTTGTCTTCAAGTCCTGGTCCCTCACACTAGTCTGCTGTAGGTGAACAGGTAATGTTGTCCCGACTCACAGGTGTGCTGACACACTAATCGTCCTCTGGGCTGGTCACTCACAATCCTTCAGCTTCACCTGCTTTTTCTTACTGGGGGGAGGGAAAGAAAATAGCCTTCTCCCTCCTTCAGATATTTAAACAGGACAGGCCTGCTGAAACACTGATAGCAATGGACCGATGTTAAGGAATGCACACTCTTGCTGTTCCTGTACCAAAGCTGCCTGTTAACACAGCCATTGCCACAGTGACTCTGTGGGATCCAGTGTTTCGCCCGAATCCATTCACTGCTTGCTTTCCTTATTCAGGACCTGCCATGGGATCCGACAAACGATCCGGCCAATACTGTAACACTCTGTAACTCACAAAGGCAATGGGAAAGAGGAGGATCGTGGACTGGCAATAAACCTGACAGCAAAGCACACTTCAAAGGAGATGGGTGGGGGGGGGTTAAAAGTAGGTGTGGGTTCCTCTGCTCTCTCTTACCTGCACCCTCCCCCATCCCAGTTTTTCTGTAAAACTTGTAAATTCTCCACAGTAAACACTCCACGAGCCGGGACATCTTCAGCTAACTTGGCCGAGTCAGCCTTCGGAGCTGCCAGCAGGGGGTTTTGCTTTTAAAAAGCATGACGTACCTGAGAGAATTCTGCCAGATGGGAAATGAGTAAAATGAATAACTCTTAAGTCATTTCCAGTATACATGATATTTTTTAAACTTTTCCCTGGCAACCTATAAACTGTGCCCTTTTTGTAGTTTGGAGCCATAAAACTGTTCAATGACTCCCTCTACTTTGCTTCTTGATATTGTCTCCAGACACGTTCTGTGAGTGTATTTGTAATGCAATAGGAGGCTGCTGTATTCTGACACTGAAGAGGTGTGATGGGGTGGAGGGGTTTCCTTCTCTGGTAATGGCCACATATGGGCAACAATAATAAAGCCAAGCTCAGACCTGTCCTGCATGTCCTACTAACCTACAAAACCTTCATTAGGATACATCACAGTGGTGGTGAAGTAATATTTATCATACTAGTAGCAAACGCACACATATATGCAAGCTCTGAGGTGTACATTTACACACACCCACAGATTTCTTTGGGTGGGGGTAAAAGAGGGATTTGAGGGCTCAGCTTTGCATCTGAGACATAATGTAGTATCACACTACATTACCACTGTATCCCCACACGGTAACACTACATCCCAGCTGCATCCCATTCCATCACATTGCATCACAACTGCATCCCCCACACTGTGACATTGCATCACAACTGCTTCTACACACGGTCACAGCTGCATCTCCATGTGACCACACTGAAATGTAAACTAGCATCTAGTCAGACAGATGCCAACTATAGTCTGATGCCTGTTACTGGGAGCTATGCAACATCTTTATGCAATTTCAGCTCAGAAGGTCACAGTGTTCTCTGAGGCTGTGACTACCACTTGGAGGTTTCTCAAAGACTCCACTGCAAAGACACATATGGTATAGTGGATCACTTTTACTTTTTTTTTTTTATGTGTTGTGTCTTTAGTGATAGCTGAAGAGAGACACTTCCAGCAAAATAATTCATCAACTTCATTCCTTGTAAGGAATGAAAATGTATGTTTTTTATAATGAACATTACATAATTGTCTGTCTATTTAAAACCACTGTTCTGAAAAAATCATGGTCTATATTTATAACATAACATTTAAAGATATAATCAATTTATTTTTTTGTCATGTGTTGATGAAGAGAAACCTCACCATCACATAGGAACCTGGTAACTCAATGGGTAGAACATCAGGCTGGGATGCAGAAGCATCCTGGTTCAAATCCCATCGCAGGTGTGTCCTTGAGCAAGACATGCAAAATGCTAGCTCCCCAAGTGCCACGTGTGGGTGCCCACTGCTTCCCCCCTGGGGAATGGGTTAAATGCACAGAACATATTCCTCAAGTGATAAACATACTTGGCCATAAACCTGATTCTCCCAGATAAAGTATAAGTTTCATACCACTGATCCACTTTGGTTTGGAAGACTTTACTGATCCCCAATTCAGTGACCTGTGTAGAGCTCACTCATTATGGTGTTGACCAGGAAGATGGTAATGTACATAGAGAGGGGTCTAATTTCCATCCATTTGATCCACCAGCAGAGCAGACGCTTCATCATCCAGGCTTAGTTGTAGGCTGTTTTTTTGTCTCATTGTTTTAAATGAAGAGGAGCAGATCTTAGTGGTCCCATCTCAACATAATTCAACACCAACTATTTTCCCTGGGAAGAACCACTGTCTGAGCTATGGCAGGCTTGGGATAAGGAACAATGAGATTCCAGTAAAAGGTTCCATTAGCAAGTCATTTCAGGACAAAAACATTAGGCAGAAGAATTCAGAGAATCCATACTGTTCCCACCACTTCAAACATCCAATCTAATTAATATTCAAGGCTTCTAAACTGGAAGTAAAATTCATTATTGACTAAGATAAGAGTGAATCTCTTTGGTTTCCACTGACTTGTACTTGCTTGGTTCTGAATAGAGGTGAACTGTTGTCAGTGTTCGGATATACTGGGGTACCAGAGCACAACAACCTACAGCAAAGGAAAACAACTGCAAAAGTGATTTCCAAAAGTGCACAATTTCTGCAGACTCCTGCACTCATCTGAGCTCTTCTGCACAGACACACTGGACAGGCAATACTGAGGTATCTATCATCTCTCCTACAGCTTTAGTCTGTCTTGTGTAAAGGACCACTCAGAGCAGGGGGCACAAAGGTAAGAAGGTGTCAGAGAAGGTAGCAGAGTGATAAAATACCAAAGCAAGAGTCAGACCAATACCCAAGTGTACCAAGCAGAAGAACGCAACGTTTGTCACAGCCACTGTATTACCAAGGTCCGCAGGATGCGTGGATGAATCGACACAGAAGACTCAAGACTCAAACATATAACTGATAACAGATAAGGGAGACTCATAAGTGCTATCCTCAATCCAGTCAGCCCCACCATCTCCTGGCACACTAACTGCCATGTTCACCCCTGGTGCCAGTGGGAGAACAGGTGAAACAACCTTTCCCTGGAGTACACAGAACCAGGTCCATAAAGCAGAAAGGTATCCAGAATTACACATGCTGTCATTTTCCCTCTTACAGAAACAATAAATCCATAATTTAATTCCATTGACTGGATTTAAGCAAAAAGCACAAGGGTGAAAAAGGGGGCTACATTTTTTCATGGTGAAGTAATGCCCTTGTACTGATGATCCACACAGACAAGTACAGTCTCCTTTTATTTACTCTAGTTGTAACTTCACTCTCTTGCATACAGCGTTGTTGCCAAACGTCTTCATACACACAAGTTTCGCTCATCTCCGCTTTGACACGTGACTCGGTAATGAATAGCAAAACTGATGGAAAAAAAACATGCTGTGTGATTCTAGAAGGGTATATCAGGTGAGAGATAAATGTTTGTCAGTCATCTGCAAGTCATGGGCAGATCTCAAGGAAGCCTTCCACTGCCACGTCTCCACCATGTCGAGCAAAAAGGAGCACTAGGACTCCGATACAGCGGTAAGAAGGGTGGTGGAGGGGCACAGAACTAACGGAAAAAAAAGAAAGAATAGCCATGGTATCCTAAAAACATATTGTACATGTTTTCATCAAGTTGATGACAGCAATGAATGTTATACTAAAATTTCTCATTTATTTCCTTAGAACTCAATTAAATTCAAGGGAAAGATAAAGGTTAGGGTCAGAGGCCACCTCTAGATCACAGTAACATTTCATCTTTGCAGTGTGGAACAAAGAAAGACACATTACACTACTGATCTGTAACATCACCAGTCTCGGTAGTCCTGCTCTCTCTAAGACTGTTATCGTCCAGGAAACAGCTTTGTTTTACCTGGCACTGCATGTGATCAGGATGTGCCATGACACGCTGCAAGAGCTCGATGTTCACATCCTTGGCATGGTGTCCAACGTGGTCTCATTATTTATCCGCTCCTTTGATCGAGTGATGGGCGTTAAAAGGAAAAACCAATCAATTCTGCCGAACTGGACCTGCACAATGACACCGAGTGACAAACTTTGAACCGGACCTGTGTGGCTCAGCACATTGCCGTACTTTGCTCACCTCTGGTCTTTGTTAGCGGTCAATCCCGCACCTCCGTTCTCCGCAGAAGCACGTCCTGGCCTGGTGGCATTGATGAGAGACAGATCTCAGCGAACACAGGCTCAGGGAAGAATGGCCAAATAAAGGCTTTGGGGTTAGGGTGTTGTGGCACTGAGCTTCCCCACCGAAGGGCAATGCTTCAGCAGATAGCAGCAGAAAGCAGGCTGCTGCCTAAGAGGCCTGTAAGGAACTGGTCCTCCTTTCCGTTATTCCTCTGCCTCGTGGAAATGTGAACGTCGGTCATTTTGACATGCTAGCATAAGGACTCGCACGCAAAATCTCTGTGGTTTTCTTTTTTGTTGTTTTGTTTTTTGTGGACCATCCGTTTTCAAGGTGTATTAAAACATTCCAATATTAACAGGCATCAGAGCTATTACCATGAAAGTTTGTTTCTCTCATAAACGCCTATATTAGGCTAAATTTTATTGTAATTCTTAATTTACATACCTTAACTTTTCTAGCAATTTTTCCATTGCTTGAAATTTCCATATAAATTGTATGTATGTATCTACTCAAAAGTTCAAAGGAATCAGTACATAGCTGATCAGATCTCATTAATACATTACAGGTGCTATACTAATTACCTTTCCTTCCATACAGATGGCTGTGAAAGAAACTAACTCTGAGCTAGAAACTGAGAACAGAAAGTGGCAAAGGTGTGGAGGGAGGAGAACACTTAGCTGATGTACCTCGCATACCTGGAACTATCGGGTAGCAGCCTGCAAAGTCACACCCCAATGTCATTGTGCAAACATACGATTGTATGCGAGTGCATACGTGATCATACAAGAAGGACCACAAGGAGGAATCACGCAGCTGTGCAGATTACAACACTCGACTGCCGCTCCTTCTCCATCTGCTCCCTAACAGGCTCCTTCTTCAGTATGAATATGACTCATGCTAATGGGCTCAGTGTGACTTTGGCTCATGATAATGCTAACAAGCTCTGTGGTCAGTCTGGCTCACGCGGACGCTAATGGGCCCTTTCTTTAGTTTGACTTTGGCTCAGGCTGAAGACACTCTTCTCCACAACTTTCAGAGAGCTGACACTATTCAGCTCTCTTGTCCTGCACACCAAACTGCATTATTTATGCCACACGCTCCATGTGTCACTGCTGATTGCAGTATGTGTTTATGAAGATAACCAGCATAACCAGAGAGAAACGCATTCACCAGAAGCCAAGCACTGGTGAACTCGGGTGTGGGGCACCTGTAGCTGAAAACTGTCTAGTGCTGGAGCCTCGGGCTTTCCAGAACAGCCCTTCTCTGCACCAGGCTCATCCCGCCTTGCTGACATAATTAATGTCCAGCATCACAGCAGGAAAACAGGCTCCTTTTATAGACACAGAAGGGACACTTTCTGCCATTTAAGGGTTCCAACATCCTGTCGGTGTTCCATCAGGGGTCGCTCGAGTCACACTGACTATGTTCTCCCCCCACCACTCATGCCAGCTCCTTTCAAGCACAAACACGCGTTCACATCACCCCCCCCCCACCCGCTGTTGCTTGTGGCGTGTTCAGCTTGTCTCCGCTTGCTGCTTCATCCAGAGAACTTAATTTTTCAACTGTGCCATCAGGGCATCCTGATGAGAAAGCCAAGCAATGCATCATCAGACAAGCTGAGGAGCTCCATCATACCTGCTCACGGACCAGTTGTGTCATGCATGACTTTACAGGCATTTGTTGTAAAAATGTGCACAGATACACACCACACACACTCTAACATACTCATAGTTGCACAGACATATCCAGCCAAACAACTAGCAGCGTTTAACCTGTGCGTTTGAGCACCAGGTTGAACATCTTGGCTGTCTGGCCTTCGCAAACACTAATGACAAAGAGAATCATTCTAATGCTGACGCAACAACCTAAAATACCTCCACAGCCCTGCCTTGGGTGTGTGATTACCCCTCACCTGACATGCCGATTCCATTCCACCTCATCCTTGACATATGATTAATGAAGCACAGGCATTTAATGAGGCGAGATGCAGCACTCTGCCCATGAGCTGGTGGAGGATTATTTCCAAAATACTGTGCCTCTTTGCTTCTGTTGCCACTTGAACGACAAGAGAATGTTTTGTAATACATGGGCAGGATACTACCTTCAGACATCTACCCAGATGTCCCAGAAAATTGTGTAAAGAATGATGTTTGAAAAACAGCTGAAAAGTTAACCTGGATGCTACTTTGAAACATTCTTCAGTCAACCTCGATGAGTATTAATTGCGAATTGGCCCCTCTTCTCTGCCTCAAGCAAGTGGCATTAGGAATGTCAGGTAAAAAAAGCATTACCCACAATTCTCCACCCCTGATAGAGTCCAGACATGTATTCCTATCAGTAAAGGAATATACATTATCCTAAATGGTTAGACATAAATCTCCCATAATCCTACATCTGTTTAGATAGCAAAATGAACAAGCCATTTTCTGTTTGTGGCAATGTAACCTGCTCAACACAAATGCCCACGCTTTCCCACACAGGCAAACACCATACTACCGTTAGATTGTTCCAAACTTGCAGC
Organism: Chitala chitala; assembly: GCA_025773905.1. Classification (NCBI taxonomy): domain Eukaryota; kingdom Metazoa; phylum Chordata; class Actinopteri; order Osteoglossiformes; family Notopteridae; genus Chitala; species Chitala chitala. The sequence goes on from JABJVR010047954.1 coordinate 9,475, forward strand.
TGGGAGAGGTAAATCTTATGGCAGTCTGTTGCACTAAATGTGGTACAACCCAAGCTACAAGCAATACATTTGTCTTTTTTACAGCCAGCGATAATTCAGGCTGGCCTCTGTGGAGTCTGTGACACAGATGTGTTTCTGAAAGGTCTTCCTGAATTAGCCAGAGGTTTGTTAGAGACAGCTGGAGTTAGGAGCTACAACTAAAAATATAATAATAATAATAATAATAATAATAATAATAATAAATAGGTCACACCTCTGGACATTTCTGTCCCACTTCCAGCTACCATGTCTATCACAGCATGTTGGCCTGCTGTAAAACAAACGAACCACAGTGGCAATGAAAGTACAGTAAACAGAAAAAGAGGAAAAAAAAAAAAAAACCCTATCTGTGCTCATGCGGATCTGGAGTAAGTGTAAACATCCGTTTCACAGTTGAAGTGTCAGTTCAGTAAAGAAACAATGAATGTGTACATTTTCACATTGTCCGTGAAGCCCTGGGGCGGCAGGGGGTTAATAGTAAAGTAGCATTGCGCGGAGAGGTCTTGACCAATATCATCTCCTCTAACGAGCACATCTGAATTTGTTTTCACATTAGGCTCAATATGAAAGCCAAGCCAAGCCCGCAATTGTACTTTCTCACTTGCTGGACTGCACAAATAAACAGGGCTCTGATTGGTGTAAGCAGTCGCACATGCTATCAGACCACTTTCTTCCGGTGCCGGTCTGCCAACCGATTGGGACGCTCTGATCTGGATCCCTTTGCCTTTAACGAGATATAGCCCCTGTTTGTTTTTCCAGCTCGCAGGATTTAATCACCATGGCCATGTCTGAGTCTCACTGTGTGTTCACGCTGGCTTTATTTGTCTTTGGTATTCAGTGGAGTCTTCATGACTAAGCAAATTGCAGAGAGGGGTTGGGGGGGGGTCAGCTATCCCATAATGCGTTTCTGTGCACAGCCATTGTGGCTCTGGTGCTGGCCAACATAAGACAGAGTAGGAGACCAAAGGTTCCCCACTAGTGTGTGGTTTTAAGCATGAAATTACACCTTATCTCAAAACTGAAAAGTAAGTATAACATGAGAATCCCTGTTAACTCAAGTCTGGTACATCCTAACACCACTGGAAATGGGCTTTTCCTACATGCCTCTGTACCATACATCATGACAGATCTTATTTTAGGAGCATCGCTATTTTTCAATTCTGTATGGTACATCTCTAAATATTTAATCGAAAAGAAACAGGGCTGGCATATTGGCAATGATTTCACAGTTAAAAATACACAACAGCATGCATACACACAAGCATGCAGCTTTGCAAATAAAAAACAAAGGCAGTTTGAAAACGACAAACGTGTCAGTCGTTACTCTGTCTATTTTTTTGGGCGTTCTCCTACTTCTTAATCACAAATAATAGTTTGTTAGTTATAGTTGCTCCTGGTAACCCCTCCTGCTGCCACCATCACTTTAGCCAGCGTTTATTTGGTGGATGTTCCCTTCCTCCAACAAACCAATTGTAAAAACATTCACCCGTCAGATGCTGAATTTATGACTTCTACACCTGAACCAATTATTTCACAGACTACTAGAAGAGCAGACGTTGCAGGTTTAGGCATGCATCACTGTAACGTTGTAACAGTTCTCTGTGTGTTGCATGTAAATGATGCATGTCCTAGAGCTCCTCACTCTGAACGTAAACAGCTGAAGAGAACAGGTGTGCATTCTCATTGTGAGGAGTGTAATGCCCTCAGTAACCTCAGACCGTTACCTCACCTCCCTATGCTGCAGGACTCTCAGGTACCTTCTCCAAATTTTTTAAAAGACAGTGAATGCAGACAACCATTCACCTGTGAGTAAACTACTAAAACTCATATAGGAGGTGGCAGTCACAGGAGGGGCACATGTGTAGCACTGATGACATGCAGCTGTGCCAGAATTACACAATATGTCAAATGGAGCTAGACACCAATCCCAAGAGTGAGGTCAGGACACTCTCAGAGGGGACACTCATGAGGATGTGGTCTATCACAGGTCTGAAAAAACTTGGCCATGTATGGAGCAGATCAAGTACTATCTCAAATACACCGGTGAAGCATTTCTTTCACTCCGTTTCTCTAAAGGCCATGATAACTTGGGGGATGACTGAATTATGTGGGCAAGCTTGTGACAGCATGAGCTATTCTCCCTGGTCACTGGAATTTGTGCCCTGGTCACTGTGTAGCAGATAGTTCCATGCGTGGCACTGGCTGGTGCCTCACACTGCTGCATCACATCACCTGAGGGACCCAGGTGCTCATTTTCAAGGCTGGCCTTCTGATGGCACACAATGTGACCAACAACAAAGGCATGCAACATCCTGCAATCTGGGCCTTCAGCTGCCTGTAATGCAACCCTGCTGCACCACAGGACATGGGGTGGGGGTGGGGCAGGGCAAAGGCAGAGGGAGACCAAGCTTAAAAATACACTGCGACTTCCTCCAAAGAGAGCGCAAAAAAAAGAGGGAAAACAGCACCTGGACACAGGGTTGTCCGAGAGCTCCAGTGGGGGGGTGGGGTGCCTCCAGCCCAGGCTGAACAGCTCACATCTGCCGGCCGATAAAACAAGAGAGGAAGCAGAGCCCCTCTCACAATGCCGAGACCACCTGGCCAGCTGCAGAACAGGAAGTGGCCTGTCGTTTCCCACAATTCAGCACTGCAGCGCTTGTCCGAACACCCGCTACGTGCTCTCTGTTCTACTTAAGGGGTTTACAGTTCAGCTCTAAGGGTGGGGTAAGGGGAGTGGGTTGTTCATTTTAAAATGAAGGCAAACAAAATGGGCGGAGCTTGCCAAAAGTGGGCGGAGCTTGCTCATAGCCCAAACTTGTACACACTGGACCAGTGCCGAGCCCACGCATCCTGCCACTAAGCTGTATAGCTCCAAACCACTACATCATCATGTTAAATGAGTCATGCCGCCTGCCTTTGCCACCATGTGCAGCTAAACCTCCAAGCACTTCCTTATTTTTCATCCGTTCCACATGCTCTGTCCCTCTTCCCCTTTGTGTATGACCTCTCCCTCTTAGCAAAACAAGACTTAAACAGTGTCAGAATCCTGAGAAACCCTGAGTTTCTGTCTCTGGTCACTGAATGACAAAGACTGCTGCAGTATTTGTTTACTGAGCCAAGAATGCTACACTTAAGCAGTGTGCTCTGCTTCACTGTGCAATCTGTTTTTAACACAGATCTCCTGAGCTGTCTCCACCCTGGTCTGCTTGTTCCCGACCCACATTTTTGGGCACTGCTGGCCTTGAACAAAGTGTGCGAGAATTTTGAAGCAGCAAGACTCCAAAACATACAGAACCAGACGGTTTGTGGTAGCAGGTTACACTGACTTACGGGCTGGAGGGGTGGGGGGGGGACGATTATTGCTATGAAATCTAATTCTTCACCACCTGCAGGGAACAGGCCACTGAGGAAAGGAACCCCCCCCCACAACCTTGTGCACTGGCGATACTAAAACCAAGCCTGGCCTGTGACTACCATGCAAACCCAGCTCCCACCCAAACACAGAGCACCCAAAGAATGTGACTGTGGTTGGGTCGCACTGGAACCACAAGTGCTTGACACTGAGAGAGAAGGGGAAAAAAAAAGTGCTTTCCCTCTCCTGTGCCTGTCTGTCCAAAGGCCAAATTCCAGCTCCTAAAATGAGAGAGCTCTTCTGTGCATTGCTCTTTTGTTATTGCATTGGGACTCACTCAAAAAAAAAAAAAAAAAAAAAGAGAGAGAGAGGCAATACCTTTGGCAGCAGGTTTGGGTGTACCTGAACGCTTCAATTGTCAGCAGATTTGTGTGTAGCTAAATCCTTCCAGTGGCAACAAGTTTGGGTGTACCTCAATGCTTCTAATAGCAGCAGGCTTGGGTATAGCTGAATATTTCCAGTGCAATCCACCTGGGTTCATGGTCTTAATAGCCATCCAAACATTAGTGCCAGGGCAATGTGGTGCCATCTGAAGGAGAGTTATATACCAGGGCAATGTGGCATCCATCAAACTAACACAGAACACAGGGTTGATGTGGTGCTGATCAAACTAACACTGTATCGACAATCTTAGCCAAAGCTCAGAGTGCCATAGTGCATCAGGATGCTGGTTACCCAGTAAATTCTGTAACGCCAACCTGTCAGGCACCACTGAATGGCATTCTTGACTGAGTAAAAATAACCACGTGGCAAATTTGATGCAGCAGAGGATTTTAACAGGTAATGCACATGGGAGAGTAAAGCAAGGTTCTGATACATCAAACCCTCCTAGAGAATATCCTGACTGCAGCTCAAACGTTCAAAAGTACAGTTGTCTGGCTGAGCTAGACTATCAGACTGAGCTCTTAATTCAGTATTCCCTCTCACTCTGCTGTATCTACAGCATTCTTACCCTGCAGTATCCACACCACCTACTCTGGTATCCCTCCACCTACATGCCAAATATTCATTTACTGCTAAATAACTATGTTCTAAATTACAATTCCAGGTTTCTCAATAATAAGGAAAACTGTTTCTTTGGCAACTTTTTAGACTTGAGGTTTCAGGGTAATTATTTCAACCCAAACCTTGCACAAACTCTAAACATCTTAAGCTATCACCAGAAGTCTGGAGAGGAGGAGGAGGAGGGCGATTCTAGACAAGACCGTCTGGGACAAGAGGCCTCGTTTGTGACAGAAATAACCTCTATCCGGCTGTCTCCGGCCACCTGACGGCGGACATTCTGCGCTGCCCGGAGCTCTTACCGCTCAATTCGCGGCAATTGAAGTGTAAAAAAACGCCCTGCTTGGGGGGGGGGGGACCCAGAGCTTACGAATTTTTACCAATTTTCCAGTTATATTATAACTTTTTAAAAACCGACGCATGAAGTGCAGATTATGAACCTGGGACCTTACGACGTTTAAAAGTGAAATGAGCTAACAATTAACAGGACAAAACATCTGTCCGCAAGTTTGTATGGAGTCACAGACCCCCCCCCGTGACTGAATACAAACTTGTTGTTCCATCCCGGACTGTAAGCGCTGGGCGGGCGCCTCACCAAAAAACGGCGTTACCTGCGCTTTACTACATTAACAATGACACTGCGGGCTCTGGTGTTTCTGTCGCCTTATTGCCAGCTGTGCGTACCTGTGCCACTCCCCTGCAAAACTCAATATTGCAAACGTTACACTCGTCAAGTCACATATGGAGAAGGTGCAACAGGTTTACAGGTTTAAAATATTTCACAGAAAGGAGACCACAAAAGAACATATTTAACAATGGGATCACAATCTTACAACTAGACTTCAAGTTTCTCACGTACTGTAGTCAGCTTGTGCCAAATTCATATTTTTATTTCCAATTGTTAAATTATTTCACGGGATTTACTCACGGACTTTCCTCCCAAATAAGCACCCAAAGTTCCTCGTTGTAGCGGCACGTCTTTTTCATTCATTGGGAACGCAAACCTTTCTCTCAATATGCCTTTGGACGAAGCACCAGTAAATCTAAATTTCTTTGCGAATGTTGGTCATTAATATGACGGGTTCAGTTAACTAAACCTTTACCAACTTGATTCCATACCGTTTAATTACACACGTACTTATGACACGCGTCACATATATCCTATAACATAAACAGGTAAATATTTTAAACATTGCAAAAACGAATAAATAAACAAATAAACGGAGGGGTGTGTTTAAGCGCGATTTAAAATAAAAGCTTAATACTAAGAAAATGATCGAGGAAGACGCGGTATCTTCAAACGGGTCGATCTGAATTCTTTCGCACCTACCCGGTGAAGCGTCTGGCTCTTCTTTCGTGATCTATCTAAGACACGATGTATCCCGTCTCCTCTAGACATCCAACCCCGGCGGCTGAGGGAATGATCACTACACACACAGCAGCTGTAGCGTAGGGAGCGACTCTTCTCTTTATGAAGTATAAAAAACGCAGAGCGATGATATACGGATCAGTGCGCAGCACCACAGAGGAAGTTAATGAGTCACAAGATCCCGCCCCACTTCCAAACTACGTTTCGCTGCCTCTCCTCCTCCTTTCTCTCGCTACCCTTTCTGACCTGAGGTGTGTAACTGTGATTTGACGAAAGTTTTTTTTTTTTTTTTAAACTGTGTAAAAATCATGTACAGGCAAATGAACAAAATTGCATTTACCTGTATTGCACAACTCCAGTGATAGACAAGGTAGGGGATGTTGTATACTCTTCAAAAACAGTTAATGAGCAGAGCTTGACGATTTGGTTTTTCTAAACTTGGATCACAATGTAGTTTCCATACATGTACCTTCATCTGAGAGTAACGTACATTGCTTTCTACATCTCAATTGGCTACGACAGTTTTGCAGATACAGTGAATCAACACACATATACACTGTAAAAAATGAAAATGACATGGAGATCTACATGAAGAACAGAGTTAGGTAGTAAAAACGCAAAACGAAAATGCCCAGCAACATGCTAATGGGTGGCATGGTGGTGTGGTGGCTAGCACTGTTGCCCTGCACCTCCAGGCCTGGGGTTTGATTCCTGCCTTGTGTGTGTGTGTGTGGTTTCCATGTACTCCCTGTGCTTGGTGGGTTTTCTCTGGTTTCCTCCCACAGTCCAAAGACATGCAGGTTAGGTTGATTGGTGTATTCAAATTGCCTGTTGTGTGTGTTGGTGTCCTGTGTTCTGGGACGGGCTTCCCCATGACCCTTAACAGGATGAAGCAGTACAGAAGATGACTGACATGCTAATATTGAATTGGCCATTAAAAGGTAGCTTTGAAGTAATTTGACCTTTGTTTCATCTTTAATGTCATCTACCCAGTGCTCACCTGGGTACAACACTGAACAGTGTACGTTCCTCACAGCATGGATGTCACTCCCACATCTTCATCTGCCTGCACTTTTTATGCTTCTTAACAACAAAGGTTTCAGTGTTTGGAGATTTACTTTGGAAAGCATATTTCTGCTATCCACCATATGTTTAATTACACTTGGCACTTGCCAAAGCAAAACAGTAAACACAATCTGTACTATTAAGTATCTTTTGTGAGGCAAGGAGGCAATATTTTGCGCCAAACTTTCAATCAGATTTTTTTGGGGCAAAGGATCTGTCAGGGTTTACTGCCGGTTTCCAGCGTTCATCGCTCCGTTTTAATGGCTCTTTGAAGCAAACTTAAGTAATAGTGGCCACATTAGCAAAACAAGCCCCAGTGAAGATGTGTGAATCACAATTGCAGTTCCAAACGATAGGGTTGTTATTGCATGAGGTTCAAAAGGAAAATGTTTTATCTACAACTGGATGAAAAAAAATCACATAGAAGATGATAAGGAAACCACTGGGGATGGAAAATGGTTGTGACTGTATGGGTGGAGTTTAAGCTGCTGGTGCAGTGGACTGTGAACTGCTATGGTAGAAATCACAGAGCAAGAGTCTGATTAGTTCTCCAAGTGATGGGCTCTGGTCTTTAGCTCAGTGGGTCAGTCCTCTCGTCTGGTAACTCTACGCGGACTGTGAGGTCCAGTGTTTAAATCTGGGCAGGATCATACATATACACTGGAACATGCTAAAATGGTGAGGCAGACTTCTGAACTCCATGAGTATCACAAGGTCTATATGAGTCAAATAATCAAATTCATCAAATGTAAATGTAGAAGAAAAGTAGTTGTGTCATTCTCCAGCCCTTCTATTATAGCTGGTGATTAAAGTTGGTGTTGGTTTCCATCTAGATGATAACTTTGGCTAATCAGACAAACATAAGAGGTAAGTCAGGACCTTAGTGCTCCATGCAGTTCAATAGACTATATTGGGCCATAGAGCCATCTTTCCCTGAATGAGAAGCTTTGAGACCCTCACCACACTGTGTGCTTCATTACAAGCTTATCAGGAGATTGATTTTTATTTTCTGACCTCTCCTTCTTGTAGTAGGAGAAGCTGAATTGACCTTCTGAAAGTGTGTGTTTCTGATTCTGGCCATTTGCCTGTGCATGAGAACGCCATATTTTTATTTCAATTCTCATTTTACACACACCAACCCAGATGACCTTCAGAACAGATCAGGAGAAGAGACACTTGTGTTCATTAAGAGAGTGGGATGGAGCTGTGAATGCTGCCTTTCACAACAACAGCCTGGAGCCAGAAAAGCCCTGTTCTCTGACAAACAACAGAGCTCGGGTTGAATTCCATCTGGTTTCCACACTCTGAGTGATTCACAGCAACACTGATCCCAGATCAGAAGGTGTGGAAATGAGGAGAATCTCCTACCTCCCTGTCCCCATTGTCTAAACATTTATTAGCAATCCTCAGGGAAGCTGGACTTGGGTACAACCATGGGTATAATGCTAGATGCCAAGTTCATTTCTATGGCTACCTTTTCTATAGGTGGACATCAGTAAAACTTTTTGTGTCTTACTGGCTAAAAAATCTATATTTGCCTGAATGTAGATATTTTTATTAAGGGAAATCTGTTAATTCTTTTAGTGAATGATCCTTTAAAGAGAAAAGCAAGACAAACCCAGTGGAAAATATAACATCCATTACAATGAGCTTGTCAGGCAATCACCAGATTCCTAAGCACCATATCTTGCCTGAAAGGCAAAAGGGGACAGACAGGGACATTTTGCTGCTCTCATAACCTTGAGAGAAAACACACATACATTATGTCCAGGAGTCTAATTCATAGGTCACTGACACTGAACACTATTGTGTGTGCAAAGTAAACATGGCAGATGACTAAAATTGGCCAAAGGCAAGAATAAGGAAAATAAAACAGCACAACATCACTCATGAGCTTAGATTTGAGTAAATATCTCTCCCCCAACTCTCTGAGTCTATCCAATAAAACAGGTAATTTCACATTCTAGACCACAAGCACAAGAAGGGAAAATAAGCAATGAGCTTGTTCTTAATTACTTCCAATTTACGTTTTACTGCAATTTGTGGTCAGGGAACATGGTGTGGAGTCCATTCCAGCCATGTGCAGCTCATGGCAGATGGAAGGGGTTGGGTTTTAATAAGGGCCCACCACAGGACTTTATCTCATGCTCACTATGTTCCATGTGTGTTTGGATGTGGAATACTCAGGGACACTTGGTGAGCCACGACCTTGAGCGGGCAAGTTCAGAACAGAGAGAGACAGCAGCTCAGTGGAAGGAGCGAGACAGCAGCTCAGCAGATGGAGCGAGACAGCAGAGGGAGCGAGACAGCAGCTCAGGAGATTGAGACACAGATGTGTAAAACTGTGGAGCTTCGGCAGATGGCCCAAAGGCAGGGTCACACTCCTGGTGCTTCTGCCTCGTTTTTTATTTTTTGAGTTTCTTTGTCTGGTTTTCTTGTATCTAAGTCCCTCCTTGGTTCTTTATCAAGGTTCATTGTCACCTCGTTAACTTGTTATGTCTTTTTGTGGTCGCTACTTGGTTGTTTGTCCTTGTTAAGTACCTGGTATGTCTATTCTCTTTTCCAAGTCTTGCCATGTCTCTGTGTTTTTTTAGGTCAGTCTATTGTCTTTTGTTTCATTACCTCTGTTTTTTTCCCCAATTAGCATTCCTTGTGCTTTATTAGTCCCCATGTCTTCACCTGAGTCTGGTTCCCTGTGTGTTCCTTTATATAGGTTATGTTCTGTTTAGTTGGTGTGAAGTATTGTCATAGCAAGTATTAATACATTTGTATACTGAGTGATTGCCCCTAGTTGTAGAGTTCCCTGTTCTTTGTAGTCCACTGTGTACTGTTATTCTTCCCCTGGCCTAGACCTACCTTTATGATCTGTTCCCTTGTATTCCCCCTTTTTTGGAATGTGTTTTGCCCCTGTTACCTTCGTATTTTTTTCCTTTTGGATCGACTCCCTGGTTTTGTGAACCTTTTACTTTGTTTATCTTTAATGGCTTTGGACTGTGTATTGGGTTTGTCAGTTGAAAGGGACTTGAAACTCTTGCCTGGTTGACTGTAACAAAAACAGAGAGACAGCAGCTAAAACAGAAACTCGGGAGGGAGAGATAGAGTGCCATTGGTTCAGGAAGAGCAAGTGACAGCATCTGCTTTGATTTTCTGTCTGGAAAGGTGTTCTACTCTTTCATGGACTCCTGAAATTCTGTCTGAACACTGAATGGGAAGAGTTCAGATCTATATGGAGTTTCTTCAGTCACACACCCAAATGAAAATTACCTCATGTTGAATTACTGGAATCACTTACTACAGTTGGAAAAATAACCGTTGGAGGTTCTCCACCTTGCCAGACTAAGACCTGGAACTGGGATGGATGACATTTTGCTGGAAAGGGGAAGCTGTCCTCCAGCAATAAGGTCTTTCCCATACCATGGGAGGGCTTCAGGTAAATCACCAGACTCTTTGAAGTGAAAGTCCACCTGACTCATACAGTGACCCACAGACCTGTTTCCAGAGTGATCTATCAGTCACAGGTCTGAACCGTAGTCACAGCCAGGTGCTCTGTACGTAAACAAGGCATGCTTTGTCTGACTTCCCACTTTCACAATAATAAACACTTCTGCACAGTGACATGTGAAAAGCTATTCATAAAGTTGAATGCCTTTATTGTCATTGTATACATGTATACAACGAATTTAAGATTGCCACTCTGGTGGTGGTACGTAAGGAACAGAAACACCAACACAAACAGTAAACAACAGTGAAAAGAATCAGAATAATAAATAAATTAAACCACAGTGATCAGGACAGCAGCATAAGTAAGTAACATATAGTTACATAAGCAAACTAATGATCATTTGTTGAGCTACTGGCTGTGGGAAAAAAAATTGTCTCTCAGTCTGGTTGTACGTATTTTGGCCATCCCGTAGCGCCTGCCAGAGGGCAACAGTTCAAAGTGGTGGTGGCCAGGGTGAGTGGGGTCCTTGATGGTGTTGGTAGCTCTGTTTATGTAATTTAAGGTGGCAAGATTCTCGAGGAAGGGTAGTGGGCAGCCAGTGATCTTCCCAGCTGTATTGATCATACTTTGCAGGGCTTTTTTGTCACAGAACAGCCTGCGTACTATACAGAAATACAGTATGTAAGTAGGTTTTCAATGGCTGCCTGATAGAGGGCTACCAACAGCTACCTCCCATGTTGATTGTCCTGAGTACTCTCAGAAAGTGGAGTCTCTGTTGTGCTCTTTTTACAGTGGCTACGATGTTGTGTGTGCATGAGACGTCCTGGGATATGAGGACTCCTGGGTATTTAAAAGTCTGCACTCTTTCTATGCATGTCCCATTTAAGTAGAGAGGTGCTGGATCCGTGATGTTTCCTTCTAAAGTTTAGTATCAGTTCTTTTGTTTTTTAGTGTTTAGTGTCAGGTTGTTCACCAAGCACAACTCTGACAGTACCTGTATCTTGTCCCTGTATATTGTCTTGTCCTCTCTTGAGATTACTATGACGACAGTTATATTGTCAGCAAATTTGATGATGGTGTTGGATGGGTGGGCAGGTGTACAGTCATGGGTGTACAGGGAGTAGGGAAGTGAGCTGAGGACACAGTCCTGAGGTGCACAGTGTGATAGGGGAGGAAACATGGCGGTTTTAACCCTCTCATAAGTGAGAAATTGTTTGATCCCAGGTGCAGAGTGTAAAAGAGAGGCATAAGTCAATTCCCCAATTTCCCAATTAGAATGTCTGAAATTATAGTGTTAAAAGCTGAGCTAAAACTGATGAAAAAGCATTCTCTCATGTAAGGGGGAAACAGGAGCAGTGACTGGCCAAGGCAAGGGAGAGTTACAGTCCTGTAAGCATGCCTCATGTTCGAATAAACATGGTCTAAGATGTGCACCCCCTTTGTTGCACTGTACACGTGCTGGTAGAAACTGGGGAGTATTTTTTTAAGCATGCTTGATTGAAATCCCCTGATACAATGTATACAACATTAGAATGGGCTCGCAGCTGATTTACGATGTCTAGTAAGAAGCTGAAGGCAATGCTAGTATTAGCATCGGGAGAGACACAAACAGCAGTGACTGCTTACTATACTCAGTTCACGGGGTAAATTAAAAGGTCTACGTAATACCGAGAGAGCTTCAACATCAGGACAGCATTGTTGTGCTTCAGTCCGGCTGTTGGTGCACCAATCATTATGTAAGTAAATACAGAGCTCCCCTCCTCTGCTCTTACCCAACTCTTTGCTTCTGTCTTGTCGGTATATAACTGCCTTTTACTTAAAGAACTAGCTTGGTTATTAGCCAGTACTGCGATCCTGCTATTTTTGTTGACCAGACTGTAAGGAATGAACAAATTGAAGGTCACAGAAAAGCCCAACAAATTGACAACAACAAGGAAAACAAAGAAGCCAATGGTGTAATGAAGTGGTGTGGAAATTCTGATTCCGCTCTGGGTTTCATCACCCGTTTGGCATTCTGTCCTTTGCCAACTCATATATATAAACTAAGTGTTCTGTGGCTGAGAAGAGCGACGAGACCACAGGCTTCTGGCAAATGGTGTGCCTTTCCTTCTTAGCTTGATTTTTTCAAAAGAAAGGTTTGGGATTATTAGTAGGACTGGGGACATGCCACTACAGCTCTGTCTGTTCCTTTACAGTGTTCAGCAAAAAGGAATCAGAGCAGTACAATACACTTACCATCCAAGTGGCAGCGATAAAGTATTTATTCTCATAATGTGGATAGGAAAGATGGAACAGGCCTAGAACGGTGTCAGTAAATGTCAAGAACACCTAGGTTACTGACGTCTAAACAATCTGCTCATGATTTTGTCTGGAGAGATAAATTTAGTCAGTTATGTTTTTATCAGTTCAAGCTACATTACCCAGCCAAAGAGTAGAACATCAGAGCATTTCCTGTGATTTAAAATATCCGTCACAAAGTCCAACCCTAATGTAAATACAGTCATACACTCTATTTCTTTTACACACACACACACACAGACAAAAAATATATATACTATATATTATATAATGGAACAGAGAGACCTCAAAACCATCTTCACGAGACATCACACAAATGGGCAGATGAATGGGTGATCAGTCTTCTTATCTCTCCTAGCTGTTCTCTGAAAATCAGCATTCACTTGGTTATATGTTTCCCTTGGGTGGCCCCTTCATTAAAAATGATAGACATTTACTGTAGATTCGAAAACATACGACTATTACAACTGCTAGAATTGACAAGTTTATTAGTGTTATCAAACCTCATTAGAAACAGAAGGTGCTCGTTAAAAGCTCGCCCAACTGACTCGGAACGTCAGCTCTACCTGCAGGACACATCATCTCACACATCGTACAGTACGATTTCGTATTTCTGTGTCGCGCTCTCAATGTGAACCAACAAGGGTGATCTTCGCGATTGCGCCGATGAAACGACATAGATGAAACTTCGCTAGCCTCATGCGTTTCATCTGTTCATAAACAAGGATGAGAATCGAAAGACGTGGGTGCCAGACAGTTTTTTTTTTCAGTCACGATAAGCGCAATGTTCAAATACCTGTTACATTTAGTAGAATTTTTTAATGCTATTAATTGTTTGGAAGTTTAGTCATGTCAACTGGACTGTTTTCTCGTTTACGCAGAAACGTTTCACGTTTTGGACAGAGAGGATAGATGGTTTGAGAGAGGAGTGAAGAAAGCTATCTATGTACAAATGGAGAACCCTTCATTAAACAGAGGAGGAGGACTGAGACACAATCTCTTTTATTTTTCAAGCTGCTATTTCATCCTTCCCTAGGAAGATCAACACCTTTTCACATATCCATCAGGAGGACCACACCTAACAAATACCCCTTTATTTTAATCACTGGTCGTCATACGTAACAACCCCCTATTCTTTACGACTCTAACCTCACCTTTCTTACATTAATGAGTCTATTCAGGAATGGGTGTGACCAGCAGCCCTGATAGGTATATAGTGATAGAATCTTCCCCACTTCCATCAGACTGAAGAAGCCTTTTGGTAAAAGGAGAAACGTTTCTGCGTAAACGAGAAAGAAATCCGGTTGACATGACTAAACTTCCAGATAGCCTCACCTGGACAACTGAGAATCTTCATAGACTGCTATTAATTGTGTAATAGTTACCTTTTGTATATTTTGACTTTATGTCAGGGAGAAATAAACTAAAGTATATTTGATTTTTATACTCAGCATTATTATTATTATTATTATTATTATTATTATTAGTAGTAGTAGTAATAGTAGTAGTAAAAGTAAATTTTAGTAGTGAACTAAAATTTTATATTTAAAATGTTTAACCTTAACTTGTTTCCTGGAAACAACATTTTAGCTTTTGCATAACATAATTCTCACGTCATCACACTTGTGTTATGAAAATGTCAAACTTGATAAAACAAGTCCGTAATTTGTGGTAAGCAGCCTACTCCATGCTTAATCTTAATGCAGTGGTATTTTGAATCTGAGACTACTTTTCAAAAATATTTAACAATACAATTTTTGAAAATTTCCAATTCTACCTAGTATCCCACAAGGTGCTGCTGAGTACACCTGGAGGTTCTAGTACCTCCTTTTGAGAAACACCATCTTAAAGGAGGCAATATTCAAATTTTGTAGAACGTCGCCGCCTGCTGGTCAAATTGACCCATGTGTTACCTTCCTAGGCTGTATAGGCAAATACTAGATGAGGGGAAGAAAAAAATATTATTCAAAAATAGTTAACTACGACAAATTTTTACTAATACAATTTTATGTAGTACTATTTTAATGCTACTATTTCGTAACATTACAAAAGAAGCCTAGAACAACATAACTACAAAGCCTCCTAAAATAAAAAATGGGCAGTTTTCTCGGTTGCCTTCGACATGACCCCAGTACCTCACACCTCCACTCCCTGCATCACACCACCACTCCCTGCATCACACCACCACTCCCTGCATCACACCTCAGTCCTTGTTACCTGTTGATTTTTTGGGGACAAGCAGCCATTAAAAGTGAGTGACTGTGAAACGATTAACATCAACTATATAATTCACATACTGTGTATTTGAGGTATTTTGGGATATTTTGTCAAAAAGACCAAAGCTGTCCAAAGCTCAGGGTTGAAAAAGAAGAATAGTAGGCAAAATGTGAAAAGACACAAGAGGTAATGTGCTGAATGAACTACTTACCTATTGCATACATTGGAGCAGAGTATTACTAGCTTAGCAACTATGGATAATAATAACAACAACATTTGCTAACTTAAGTAGTTAATGTCTTTTACTCATTTAGCAGATGCTTTTATGCGAAGCGACTTACAACATTTCACATACATGTTACAATGAGCTTAAGCTGAGTGTCTTGCTCAGAAACACACCTGGTAGCTGGGCCAGGAAACTTCTGTATCCCAGCCTGATGTTCTACCGATTGAGCCACCAGTTACTCCCACTTTAAGTGGTAAAAGTATAGTTCTAAAATTTTAAATAGCTCAGATGGAATACTGTAATCTCTGCAAGCTTTGTTGATAGTAATGCTTTCTAAGGCCCACTTCACTCTCCAGGATATCTGGCTCAAGGTCAGTGACCACACCATTGTGGTTATTAGGGACATTAAGATGTTTCTTGTATAGTTCTTCTGTGTATTCTTGCCACCTCTTCTTAATCTCTTCTGCTTCTGTTAGGTTCTTCCCATTTTTGTCCTTTATCATGCCCATCTTTGCACAAAATGTTCCATTGATATCTCCAATTTTCTTGAAGAGACCTTTAGTCTTTCCCATTCCATTCTTTTCCTCAATTTCTTTGCACTGTTAATTTAAGGAGGCCTTCTCATCTCTCCTAGCTGTTCTCTGAAAATCAGCGTTCACTTGGTTATATGTTTCCCTTTCACTATTACTCTTTCCTCAGCTATTTGTAAAGCCTCATCAGACAGCCACTTTGCTTTCTTGCATTTCTTTTTCTTGGGGATGGTTTTAGTTGCTGCCTCCTGTACAATGTTATGAACCTCCACCCATAGTTCTTCAGGTACTCTGTCTACCAGATCTAATCCCTGAAATCTATTCCATGATTTAGGTCATATCTGAATGGTGTAGTGGTTTTCCTTATGCTCTTCAATTTAAGCCTAAATTTTGTAATAAGAAGGCCATGATCTGAGCCACAGTCAGCTCCTGGTCTTGATTTTACTGACTGTATTGAGATTCTCCATCTTTGTCTGCAAAGTACATAATCAATCTGATTTTGGTATTGACTATCTGGTGATGTCCATGTGTAGAGTTGTCTCTTGTGTTGTTGAAAAAGTGTTTATTATGACCAGCGTGTTCTCTTGACAAAACTCTATTAGCCTTTGTCCTACTTCATTCTGTACTCCAAAGCCAAACTTGCCTGTTATTCTGGTTATCTCTTGACTTGCTATGTTAGCATTCCAATCCCCTATGATGAGAGGAACGTCTTTTTTGGTGTTGTAACAATCCGGCAAAAATTAGCAGGATTTTACAAATTTACAAAGGGATGATTCTCTTGATGAAGCGTCTCTGCAATGCGCTGAGATATACCGCTTGTATATCAGATGAAAAAACTTTACGAATTATTTCTTAACCCCTGCTCTACCGTCCCGCCTGTCACGCAATTACACATTAAAC
>JABJVR010047955.1:0-25972 GCA_025773905.1 Chitala chitala
CCATGCTCCTAACGACAGGCTGTGCTCTCATTCCCTGTCCCCTTCCCCACATGCGTCCCCCCCCCCCCCCCACACACACACACACACACACACACACACACAAACATATGAACATCCCTCCCTCTCAGTGCTGACCTACTTTGGAAGTAACAGAAGGGAATAAGATTGTTGAATTTGCTGCTGTTCATCTTCAACTTCTTAGCACATGTACTTGTGAACCTTGTGTTTTGTTTCATCCAGCCATCCTGCAGCGGTGGTTGGTGTGGCATTAAGGGAAAGGAAGGCTGCTGTTTCTCAGGGCTGGACAAACTCTGGCAGGCTAACAACTTGTCCAAACAAATTTTGTTAAAATCCCCCCAACCTTGAAATCCCACATCTTTGACCCCTGGCATTTCTGTCACTGGTTGTTTTATTTATTTTTTTCAAACCTTCACGTTTATTTCTTTTTCGTCTGTTATTTATTTTTTGTACTCCTGGCGCCCGCAGTCAGCCGGTGTCCTAGTTTGTAAGTGAGGTGGTGTAGTGCATGTTTGCATTTGTTATTTGAAAAAAAAAACAATAGGAGAGGAATGGGGGCAAATTTTACGGGGATATGGCAGCGGACCCGGTTCCCGTAAAATGGACACCCACCCTGTCCCAGTTATGCACATAATGTAGGCCTCATCTAAAAGTATGTGGAAAATTGAAGAAAGTGAGGCAGGGCCAGGTGTCTGGTGATAGAGAAGAGAGCTGAGAGAGCCAAAGTGAGGACACAGAGAATGCCAAGGCTAGGCAGTGCTGTGTGGAAAGTGCAGCGAGGAAAGGGTGTAAGAAGGAACCTGCAGGACAGAGAGAAAAAAAGGAAAAGTACAGGAAAGCAAAATCAACATGAAGGACTCTGACAAGTAGGAATGTATCATTCAGGGCATCCATGACTGACAGTCTGCAATGCAGGCTTTTGAGGATGAAAGCTGAATGAAAAGACAAAGAGAAAAACTGGAAGAGACGGGAAAGAATTTGAGCTGTGAAAAGTTGGTGGACTGGACTCTCAGTGCACTTGAAAATCACCTCTAATGTCGTGTTACTGGGGCATCCTTAGCATATCCCAGATATTCTCCCAGATAGTCTGCCCTGTTATGGCTTGTTAAGGACAGCATAAATCTCTCCTCCTGTGACTTAAATTCAAAGCCTCACAAGGCCTCTGTCTGAGGAGAAAATATCTAGGTCTCAGGTCTGGAGGCACATTAAAATCCAGTCCCCAAGAATGGTTACCTGTCTCTGACTCATAGCAAGCACCAGGAGAAGTGACATTTACCTGACATAGTTGCAGTTCCACTTGAGAAGGCCTAGAGGCAAAGGTGACCCACCTTCAGTTTTCTCAGGGGTACAACTCCTTCTCCCCTTTTTGAAACAATGACATGGTTGACCTCCCAATGACACCATGGCATGTGTAGTTATGGAACATCAAACTACACTCGAAGTGATGGCACATCGTGCCAAAGTGTTTTACCCACAGAATGAAAAGTACTTGGTTCCATGGCTGATTTGTATGGTTCTAGGCAAAATGAATCACTAGGCAAATGGAAGAGAGTTTAATTCTACTGAACAATGTAATACTGTAACACAATGAATTGCTACCAAGATCTCTTAAAGTATTATTACTTTACAGTCAGGCTTGACCCCAGATCTTTGTGTGAGGATGTTGCATGTTTTGCTTCTGTTGTTGATATTGACAGGTGGATTACCCACATACCTTTGACATTTTGGTATATGATTACCTCGAGTGTCAGAATTACGTGTATACCAGCTGAATGAGAATAAACAAATCGATGTAGCATAATGATTTGGAGTAGTACTACTTCACTTTTTTACAGTGGATGGCTTGTATGTGTATACACTGTATATTGTGTCTCAGTAGACTGTTGTATGTATGGTTACGTATAAGTCACACAGGTTGTCACAGTGGTTCTGTGGATGTCTTGGTATGTTGTGTGTGCTCAGTATAGATGACAAAAGAAGAATTCAAGAGTAGGTACCTATTATATAGCAAGAAGCCACTTGAAGAGGACCCTGATCAGTTTCACCATTCCTGCATGTTACTTCAGCCATGTCCCTGGAGTATTTTTGTCTCATATGTTCAGGCAGGTTTCGAATGTCATATTCAGCCCCTAATGAGCAGACAGCTGAGATCTTAAGGTGGAATGAAAGGTTGGGTGAGCAGCAGGATGAAAAGAGGAACTCATTGGTAGCGAGGAAAATCTATAGTCTTCCTAATAGTGAAGCTTTCAAAGGGCACATCAGTATCTCAGTAGCCTGTTCTGGTCAGGACCCTTATGGGTTTCACTGTGTTATCACTGTTATTTTTAAACGTGTCTTTAAATCCACAATGCACCAGGGCTCATTTCCCCCCCACCATAAATGTGCATGTATCAATATTATCCAATTTGTTCCATTAAAATTGGCAGCAAATTGACAGCAAATGCAACTCCCATTATCTTAAAAGACCTGTGGGTTCATGCAAATGAGTTGAGAATTCATACAAGTGTAATGTACAACAGCAGCTGTTACTTTTTTTTTTAAATTTTTTTTACAAAAACACTAAATCGTTTTTTTAATAAACATTTATATTCTCTCTCATTTATATTCTATTTGTATTCCCTATAAGATGCAGTTTTGTTGCTGTTGATGAGAAACGTCCTTAGCAGGGATCCAACTTTTCATATATTGTATCATATTCATCTTTTTACAACAAGTATATTTATTTACATCACTTATTCTAGTGCATGAGGTATAAGTATTACCAAGCTACAATCTGCTGAACAGCTTGTGGCTGGAAATATTTACGATGCAATGTCATAGTGCTACAATGTGAATGGTGCAAAGCAATTAATTATAGTCTGCAGATTGTCTGAAACAATCACAAGGAGTATTAAAATGGACATTTCATTTTGCCAAGGATAAATCTACACAACACTCTGTGTGTTTCACGTTAGCAATATCTGGAACAGAAAATAGTGCAGAGGATAAGACTAGGCCTTCTAAGCCAAGGGTTACTGGTTTAAGTCTCAGGAGGAGCCTAGACATAATACTGCTGTGCAAGAGACTTACCTTGAATCGCTGCAGAGAAACATCCAGCTGTATTAAAAGTGAAAGTCATGTAGGAAATCTTAAGTTGCATTGGACGAAAGCATTGGCTGAATGGCAAGATGTAAGTCCCCTCTTGCTAGTGGATTTTTTCCATAAGGGCTCACACGTTATCGGTTTTAAACTTTAAACCTATTATACATTACACCTTTTTTGAACTGGCTTGGGTCAAGCACCTTGCAGAAACATACAGGTTTCCTGGTGCTTTGGTCTTGTTACAAAACTACTGTGCAACATGCCCACTCAGTATGTACTAAAACTCACCTCTCGTGTGCGGACTCAATCAGGTTCCTGCCTGCACAGGACCAAGGCTAATGCCTTCCACAGCAACTAACTTCATAATTAGTCTACAAGATCACAGATTTTTTTGTGACAGGTGCTGTAGCTTTAGGCTGAAGTAGCCCTTCGCCTTCTTATTTTCTGTATGTATTTGGGGTATTGCTGTTTTCATAACCCTCACAATTTTCCTGTGACAGACTTTCCTTCACAGATACAAAATGGCTGTGTGTCTTTCACACATACGACAGAAAGAGAATAAAATCAATGGCAAAAAGTCCTTGGCTGCCAGTGCAACAAGTGGACAGGGGCTGTGATCCTTTTGGTTGCAGAAAAACAATGAAATTCTATGCATTAATCTTTCTTCAGATTTTCTAGAATGTAAAGAAGGCTTGGAACTCATAGAGGCTGACATGTAACATAGTGTTTGCCAGCATAATTGACTAATTGGCAAACATATATGAGTTGAGTGACAAACAGCTCCCATGCACAGACTCTAGCTCTCCACGTCACCGTGAGAAACACGCAGGCAGACAGACGAGGGCAGGCAACAGAAACACAAGCACACTGCACATGTTGACATCATTCACAGCTATGCCTTAATTTACCTGGCTGAAAGAAACTGTTATGACAATGGTGTAAATCGATCAGTCATGTCTGAGAGTGTGGAACCAGCGTTTGGAGAGTGAAGAAGGAGCAGGCTTGGGTTTAAATTCAGGGAGGCTGTCGGGGTAGAGGTAGCACAGGAGTGATGTCTTTTCACAGTCATATGCTGCATGCCTTGTCAACCTTGTGGCAGTTAGGTTCACACTGCAGAATCCCCCTATACACATACGCACACGTGCACACGTGTGGACGTACTCCAGCAATATTGCACCTGCAGTGTGAAGAGACCATTCGTTTTTTACAAGACTAACATTGCTCATGACCCACACTTATCTGCCTTTGTATCTGTGTGCCGCTTCAGGTTTCCCTCCATTAGCGCACCTCCCACCCTCATTGGTATGCTGTTGTAGTGCGTGCAGATAGCGGAGACAGCAGTGCGTTAGGGGAGAGAGATATGCTTAGCAAATCGTTTGCTCATCTTCTCCTGCCTGCCTGTCTCTCGCCACCCTTATCACCAGTACAGCACACCTACCCACCACCCACTACCAAATACTTCACCTTTCCAGGTACTGCGTGTAAGGCTTTTGGATCAAACTGAAGAGAAACCCCCCGGTTCACTGTCACCCATCAGAGAATGTTTCCTCCACAAAAAGAGTGAAGGGAGAAGGGAGTGCTGCAGTGTTGGTCAGGAGATAGAGGTGGGGGCTGATGGGGGAGGGGTTTCTAGCCCAGTGCCCAGCAGAAACCCTAGACCTATTCAGACAGCACAAGCCCTCGTTTCCACAATCCACAGAAGGTGGCCAACAGTCCGCCGCTTCGATTTACACTAAATTATTCCTCTGGCATCCAACTGACAGAAATACTTAGGAAGAAAAAATATGCAATACGCACTTATCCATTAGAAATGCTGAGAGCACGTCACTCAAACACATCAGTTATGTTAACAACACTAACGTGTGCATGTTCTCTTGCCTGCGCCTAGTTGATGTAAATGTTAGGCCAAGTAGTTTGTAAAAAGTTTTCGTTTTATTGATTTCTTTACGTCCTCACCCCCAATCCACCCGTGCCGTCACACGATATCTGCGGACGTGACGCCGCTCTTGTTTTTGTCGTTTTCTGTGGAGGACGAGATAACAACGGGGCCACATGAGAACAGACACTGTACTTGCAGCCTGTCAAAGTTCTCCCCTAATTGGCCTGTGGGGGGAGTCGTTCAAAGGCATGACAAGATACTGCTTTTTAATGAGCAGGATGCTTGACACAAAAACACCACTTTATTTGTTCATTACCCGTTTTGGCCCAGGGTACTAATTACTAATGAACAGATGATGACAGTTTGAAATATATATTATTATATTATATATAATAGTTATCCAGCGCAATAAAGTGTGATTCCAAAAAATGAGTGATAAATCTAGGCATATGAACTTTTTGTCTGCACTTTAACTCTTATTAGTCCCACTAAAATAATTAGGAAAATTTGAAGTGCCACCTTCTTTACAGCTGCAGAATTGGGGCTCTCACACACAGGCAGTCTCTGACAGAGGTGCTCGGTTTATTTTGTTTGTCTAGATGCTTTTCACACACCATTCATAAACACTCGCTCTGCTTCAGATGAAAATGGACAGCAGGAAAATAGGCAGGCTGAGAAGTGTTTGGCGGATAATTTATAAATGTAGCTTCATTCACCCCAGTTCAGGAAAAAGCAATTTGCACCAGGTGCTTAGATATATAACTTGCATTGAAAAGATTGTAGTGAAAGACCTGAATTTTGTCGGCAGATTTTAATAAATATAGAAAATAATAACCTTCGTCAATACAAACAGCAGTGGCGTCTGTTACAGCAATAAAATCCGCACAGTTTTGGAGGGCAGAATAGCAAAGCATCGAAAAGACACTGATTCTGATGAGAGGGCATTTTGAGATGGGTGTGTTCACTCAGCAGGGGGGAGGATATTGAGTTTAGTGTTCAAACCTGGCACTTTTTTTCACCTGCAGCACCCAGAGGAGTCGTCAGGCAGAGATGCAGTGGCCTCAACATGTGGCTTGATGTGTGTCTGCTAACTAGATAAGGTAAATGTAGGAGCTGCGGTTTATTTCCCATGAGAACCCTTCCACATCTGATAGTGAGCAGAGGAGCCCTGCATTCTTAACTGTTCATACCTGGGTAGGCGTGGCCAAAGCTAAGGCAACACTGCACAGACTGTGATGCAGGAGCCAGAGAAAAGGGCCATATAAAATTATGAAACAGCTCATAATGCTGAGACCTATGGGAAATGAGGGTTCATAGCTGACTAGGGTGCTAGGGAAATGCAAACATTCAGGCAGGTGGATGGACACCTTTCAGATTGTACCTCTTGTGCTTTATATAATTGGATGTCTATAATTTAAAAGCAGTTGCCTAATTGTGCAATAGAACATTAATTGCACAAAAGGTCTAAGACGTAGTTAAGAGTAATTATGTAGAAGTATCGTTGGAAAATACTGCTGCCCCACACTAAAAAGTACGGATGTCTCATCAAGACATTTGTTTTAACTAAGCAAGAGGGGACGCACTTCTCAGGTAATTGTCCACAGATGAGCGAACGGCAGCATCGAGAACAATGAATGGGGGTGATTATTCAGGACTTTGTCACTCCTGAAGCTCTTTACAGGGAATTTATGTTTATGAGTATACAGCCTGACAGCATGTGCAGAGCACATTTCCACAGGTCTAGGGTTGGCAGGTCTTGGCGTAATTGTCAGACACGTGAAGACGTGTGTGACCACATGCCTATACTGCGTAAACATCTCAAATGACAGGAAAGCGATCCACAGGAAGCGTTGACCCGGACAACAGGAATGGTCACCATTTTGAGCAATGTTTATATAGTGTCAGGGATAAATAATCACTGCCCTCTGTGTGCTTTGTCCTTGACTGTAATTTTGTGGCTTTTCTCTGATAAAAAAATTTAAAAATTTTTTAATGAACAGCTCAGAACAAATCAGCATCATATGAAGGAACAGATGGGGGCTTGTTATAATGACATATGATGTCTTGAATTACAGAAACTTGTTTTCCACTTAAAATCGTGAATACCAACAGTATAGCTCTGCATGTCGCAGCACTAACATGTCCTGCTCGTGATTGTACTGCTAAGGTGAAGGTATCATCACAGACAATCAGCAACCAATTTGTAGCTGGTAAAATGAGTATAAATTGCCTATAGATCAGCAGGTCAGATTATTCTTTTGAGGGTATGACAGTGTTGTGGTTTCCAACCTATGAACCAGTAAACTCCAGCAAGGTTTAAAGTAACTCCCCAATGCTGCTGGGCTGCGTTACTGTCACATTTAAAACTAATAAAGGAGATGGTAATGATATTACTGCTACAGTGGGCCTGATATGACTTAACCTGGACATGCATTTGAACAACCAAGAACAAGAGCTTGGACTGAGGTGCCTCACTGACCTTTGACCTCAAGGAGGGAGACATGGCTTCACCCGAGCCAAATCAACAATTTTGCTGCATGGGAATATAGGGGCACAGAGGGGCACATATGAGTGATAGAGATGAGCGATGCCTTAGGGCAGAGCTGCTGCTGCAGGCAGCCCATCGGCATCGAAACCCAAGGGAGCAGCACAGAGTCTTTGTACAGCCTCGCTGTGGCTCAGGACAGCCTCCTGATCCTGTCCAGACAGCCGGCTTGAAGGTGAAAACCAGAGGAGCGCATCCATCGGCGGAGGTCGTGGCCGCTGGCAGGGAGAGCGTGCCCTTTGTGAATCTGTTGGGACTGTTTGCCCCCAGGCAGCTTTGGGAGGCTAGGAAAATGTTCATTTGACAACTAGCTGTCAGGCGGCCAGGGCCGCAATCTGCTACATTCAAGCTAAATTGCACAAGCAAAAAAACAGTAGCCATGGCAAGGGGGTAAGACTTAATTTCCAAAGCGAAATTCTGACGTCTTATTTTTAAGGGTCTGTCTGCTGCTCCCATGAGAAATTAGTGTGTTGGCAGCATGAATTACCCCTAAATCTAGTGAGTGCTACAGAGACACAAAGATCTGTCTTGTTTGCTTGAACAGAAAACTGAAGGCAATCCTCCACCCAAGATTTTATGATTCAGAGGAGATTGCTCATAGCAGTGTCTGGGGTAGGGGATGGGGTAGGGGAGATAAGTTTCTTGATAGGCAAGAAACTTAAAACAGACCCCTGACTACAGCTGCTGATAATGGTGTGGGGAGGGAGGCCTAGGTTTGGGACAGGAGGCTGAACCTTGGCCCGTGGCTAGAGATAACAGCATAGTGAGGGAGGCCTCAGATTGGGAAAAGGAGCTGAGCCTGGTTCTGCTGCTGGTGATAACAGTATAGCAAGGGAAGCCTCAGTTTGGGATGAACAGCAAACCTGGGACTCCTGCTGTCAGTTCCGATAAGTGGAGCAACGGTTTGCTTCCTGCTGGGCTGCACGTGGCTCATTTCAGTCCACTACACTTCCACAAGGTGTGAATTTCACCTTCGCCCAGACGTCCTCTTTGGCCCTTGAGCATTGCCAATATGCCAACACAACCAATCCTACCCCCATGTGCAAGTCTGAAAAGCTGTCTGGTTCCTCATGTGTTCAGTACCTCTGTCAAAAATCTGTGGTTTCACTGTCCATCTGTGAGAGACCGCAAGGGATTTACCTTTCCTACTTCTGACCTCCAAAACAGCCTTTCTTTCCAGCATGATGCCAAAAATAATTCAGAATCCAGGTCTGTTGCCAGTGTTTATGACTAGTAACTGAATTATTGAATGTACAGGTATTTATCAGTTTCATTACATGCAATATGGATATCTAGGATGAATCAGCACAGTTAAGGATATATATTATGAAAATTTAATGCAGAAGTGTGGTAGTCTAGTTCATCTTAATACCTAGCCTTCACTGATCTGTTGACTGAAAACACTGATGATTCAAATTCATTACAAATTAATACAGTAGCTGGAGTTCTACTATAATTTTGCAGTTGTGTTCAACCAAATTTGTTTTGTACCAGAATAATCGTGCACATAAATGTAATGTTATAAAGATTAAGTGTTTCCATTTTTACAATGTTGGCACTCAAAAAAGAACACTTCACTGTTAATTTTTTTTCCATAAAACTTAAAATAAACTTAATACATTTGCATTAATCACTCTCAGCCTTTGTACAATTAAAGAACTGGTTAAATTAAGTTCCATAAAAATGAATTACTGTTCAAAGCAAAATCAGATACAAGGCACATGATAGTACAAACCCGCTTATTAGTTTTTTTTTCCCCCATCATTTCTCAGTCAGCTCACAATTATATGAGCAGCCACATGTGGTGTAAGGTGAACGGTGCAAGCATTTCAAGTCACTGCTTTGGTCCAAGCTTGAGAAACAGTGATTTCTCATTAATGCAGAATTAAAAGAAGTCAGGACTGGAGGTGACACCTGTGTGCAAGATAACAAAAAAGGGCAAGAAGAAAAATAGACAGTAACAAGAGAGAGAGAGAGTGAAGAGTAGAGACAGACAGACAGAGGGAGTGTAGAGTGAGAGACAGAGAGTAGGGGCAAGAGTAGGAGAAAAGATAGTAAGGTGAAGAGGGTGGGAAAGGGAGAGAGGGGGAGTCAGATGGACAGAGAGGGAGAAAGAGAGTGTGTGTGAGAAAGAGAGAGAGAGAGAGTGCAGGTCATAGCTATTGGCAGAACACTAGTGTGTAGATGGGTGTGGCTTTGGGAGGAGTCCCTTTGGAAACGGGACACACCACTGTAGAATGAGCCACCCAATACCCATGCAGTACACCCCACATTAACCTGGGATGCCCCATGTTTACCCTTCTTGACTGATATTTACCAGTACATCCAGTTTTCACCTGCCCTGTCTGATTTTCACCAGCAAAAGCTGATTTTCACCAGCACAGGCTGACATTCATCTGCCCCATCTGATTTTCACCTGCCCTGTCTGATTTTCTCACCTGCCCTGTCTGATTTCCACCAGCATTGCCTGACATGGCTGACGGTGAGATTATAGTGACCGCTTGCAGGTGTCCTCTCCATGGTAGTAACTGGGCCAGGGCAGTCACCTTCAGGAACCATGGTCCGTTAATGCAAACATGTCTATCAGGGCCACACAGCTGAACTCCCTGCAGGGAAGCAAGGATGAGGTGACACCATAGGTCAGCAGTGTTCCTGTAACCTTCTACACACACACACACACACACACACACACATATATATATATATACACAAACCACAGATAGGTCGAAGAAGACATACTGGGCACCATTGACTGATTTAAACTGCTTACTTTATTGGTTCCAGTTAGGGTAAACATGACAGTGATTAACAGCAAACTAATGCCAGCCACTGTAGGTTTCAAAGTAACCCCCACCACTAGTATATACCTTCCACATGTGCTCCTATTAAACAGTTTAACCAGCCTAATTCTCATCCATTGAAAATGTTCAACCCCTTTGTCTTTCTAGAGTGTCTCATATATACATACATATGTTTAAAAACCAGACAAGGCAGGTGAGTTAGTATAACACACTTCCTGTTCAGCAGGACACATAAATTATTTCTTGGCAAAGGTTGCTTGAGGACATTTTGCATGGAGTGAGGGATATTTTAATTTAATGATGGCACAAGAGCACATACGTAGCCAGAAGGTGAGGCCCCAGACCTGACAGGAGCACAGCAGAAGTGCAGGACATGAGGAAGTGAGGGCAAAGTACTCAACCGTAAATCACCTTGGATTATACTCTCAGGTAAAATGGTCATAATCATTAAAGCAGCACAAAACAGAGAAGCCAGATTGCATAGCTGTGATCAGGAATGTACACTTCTAAAATTAAATTCAGGACATATCGTTGTGAATGTAGATGCACCATCCCCCAACATTTAGGAGTTATGTCCCTACCCTGGTGACATGAGGGTGGGAGATGATATGGTTTTATTCTGGCGAGTTTTACCTATAAAAGAGGGACCCAAACAGTACCTCTAGGTTGCTTCATGCCTGGTCAGGCTAGGTCCTTGTTACTTTTCTAATCTCACTGAATATGAATGCCTTCCTGGATGTGAGAAGAGCCTGAATTAAACCTTCCTCTGAGTTGCACTTATGTGGACTGCTTAATTAGACCAGCACTCTAGTGGGTCAAAAGACACAAGGGAGAGGAATGGAGGGAATGAAAAAATAGACAGAGATAAAGAAAAAGAATGAGTACTATATATGTATTTCTGTTTGTGTTGTTGGAAGAGAAAGAGAAGGACAGGACAGAGATGTGTGTGCAAAATGGATTGTGTGTGTGTGTGAAAGAGATATTTTTGGTGAAATATGGATGTGTATGTTTTTGTTTCTGTGAGAGGCCTGATTTTGTGTCAACGTTGTTGTTCCATGGGTAATGTGCCCAATCTTTAAGACAGGACTAGTCCCAGTCAGTACACACTCACGCAAACTTGTAAATGAATGACCTGTATATGTACATTATCACTGAGGCACAT
This sequence comes from Chitala chitala, assembly GCA_025773905.1. NCBI lineage: Eukaryota > Metazoa > Chordata > Actinopteri > Osteoglossiformes > Notopteridae > Chitala > Chitala chitala. Next base: position 11,487 of record JABJVR010047955.1, read on the forward strand.
ATGAAAATGCGCACACACACACACACACACACGTAGATGCAGAAATTAGAATTAGAATTCCTTTATTATCATTGTACAGTTAAGCACAACGAAATACAGGTAGCTTTGTGTTACTGTGCTGTGTGCTAATTTGTATGAAAGACTAAATTATCTAGTGGAACCTTAAATTGGAAAAAGTTGTGTAGTCACATCCATTTATAAAAAATTAAGAAAGGTAATTTACTTATGAAAGCTAGTCTTCAACATTTTTAATAAAGTGTGTACAAAGACAAAAATTATAGAAAATTATACTGTTATCTCAAAATAACATTTTCTTTGCTTGAACATTGCTATTTTTACAAACATTTCTTCATGGTGGAGAATTGTTTATAATGTTATTTATAAAATAAAAGATCTGAAATTGTGATAATATACATTGTTTTTCTGAAATAATTTTCTAAAACAATAGGTTGTACTGATATCCATAACTTTAAACAGCCTGATGAAAGATTTACATTTCATCACAGCTCATAGTCATCATCCAAGAAACTAAAATAGTCAGGACACTGAAAATAAAAAAAAAAAACCTAGGATATCATGACTCAAGCCTGTTTTAAACTAAATCCTGAAACAAGCATTAATGACAGTAGTGGAAGATGGTAAAAAGTAAAGAAATATTTATTTTCAAAACTTTGTGATTATACAGTAATGTTAGTAATGTGCTTACTGTTGTCATCATCTTAATCTTACTATAAAGTCTTACATTCATTAGCGTGGCTATTTGTGCTCAACAGAAATTGTGCTCTAGTTAGTTTTGCATGAATAAAAAGCAGAAACAATTATATGGAAAAATTCTAAATATGGGGAAAAAAACTGAAGTAAGCCTGTTATGTTGCTAATGAGGCATGCATCTATCCAGGGCTATTAAATCCCATGCTAGTTTATTCCTGACGGATAATGGAATCTCATAGTAGATGAGGGGAGGAGAGCCAGGGGGTATTGTTGTGGATGCACTGCTGCCACGGCTCTCTGGGAAAGTGATAAGGGAAGCGGCACAGCATGGTGACCCTGCGCTAAGTAACAACATGAGCGCATGCTCACACCTGTTGCTCAGGCCCCACAGACTCAGTGTCAGCTAAGCCAAGATGTCCCACAGCAGTGATGTTCACTATATAGATATTATGGGGGAATTGTCCTACATGATCTCACGCATCGTGCACGATGACAAATATCTGTCAATAAAAATCAGCTGAGATGAAAAGGTATTTCACATTCCCTGTCCTTAACACTTCCTCACGTGTGCAAGGAAATGTTAGAGATACCAGAATTCTGGGTATAGTTAGAGGTGACTAAACCGGGGACAGAAACTGCAAGGGCAGTAAAAGTTAAAATAGGAAGGCATTAGCCCCTCTGAGGGGCACTGAGGTGTGAACATTCCACAGCTCACGTGTGGCGAAACCTATTAGTTTCATTCTTCTGTTCTCAGCTCTACTGTTGTGCCTCTAAGACATTTTTTTCAGAGTATGCAACGTGACTGAAGACATCGTTGGCTGATTGGAGTTGCAGTACATTTCAGGGATAGCAAATAAACTCAGCAGCATCACATTTACAATTGTGATCAATAAAATCAGACAAAATTCCAGTCGTCAATCTTGTTTTCCCTTGTTTAGGTGAAAGCCACGCCACCCTCAACAGTCTGTTCCAAAGGGCCATACATCAGCTCCGTTTTCTGCTGTTACCAAAGGTCAGCCTTCACAGCAACCATACTAAAAACGTTTATCTGTGCTCCTCTATTTAACCTCTACACACATTCATATTGACCAGAAGTAACAAGTATTAAAAAAATTAAACAATAGACAATGGCTAATCTATAGATTTTACCACATTGTTGATGATATGTTATGTATAGGTGTGAGATGGCAAGGAAATATGTCATGCTTCACACTGTCCCTTTTAATTGTGCTTGTTGGCATAAAGTCCATTGTATTTACATGATGCATGCTATTTTACTAGAAAGGTTTATTATCCAAACTGTGTAAGATTAGACAGCCCAAAATTTTATGAAATATTCCTTATATTGTGATGGTTTAAAATGTTGACAAACGTAATATATGGTCTTGTATGTTGAAAGACAACAAACAACTCAGGTGATTCATCCCTGTAGTGTGACATTTGACTTTAAAATGTACTTAAAATATGTGACCTGTCTTCAAAAACAAAGAATATTTTAGAAAAATACAAAAAAGAGGAAAACTAAGAAATATTATATATATAAATATATTTTATCTTCACACGTACTTACTGGTAATCTGCCCAAATACTGATTTGCTGCGTATTCATGTAGGTTTAATATTTATTTGAACTTACCATCATTTTCAAAGTTGTTATTCCATGTTGTAGGTTAAATACAGATAGGTCATACATTCTGAAAAACTACGTTTCATGCAACACTGTGAAATGATGTAACATAAATGAAGTGTGGGTACTCACAGTAATGGCATTATCCCATTCTTTACAGGTTCAGCTGCTGACAGTGAATGGTTGTAGACCTTCATCTGAAGAACAGAGAAGGGTCAGTGGAGGCCATGCGTGAACCGTGTTGTGTCCAATCCTGTTGCCCAACACAGAAGACCTAAAAATGGGGACAGTTCATCGCTGTCCTCACAGCTGTGATTGCATTTAAGAAGTCAGTTTCATCATAACAGTTGGACCATTTGAGCTTGCTTTCCCTCAACTGTACCTCCACCCGTGAAGTAAACTCTATTCACACTACTCTGTCAGCTCTCTTCCCTATTTTCCCCCAACATAGCCCTTATTGAGCTGGGTTTGTTCATTATGGCCAGCTGGTTCTGTATATTCTCATTTTCCAGCCCTTCCTTTCTGCTGTCCCTCTTCTTCCCGCTCCTGATTTTTCACCTTCCAAACCCAGCATGTGCCGACTGCTGGCTCATTGAGGGCGACAAGGGCTATGTATGGCTGGCCATTTGCAGCCAGAACCAGCCCCCATATGAAACCATCCCACAGCACATCAACAATACGGTGCATGACCTGCGCCTCAACGAGAACAAGCTCAAGGCCGTCTTCTTTGCCTCACTCAGCCGCTTCACCAACCTGACAGACCTCAACCTCACGAAAAATGAAATCTCCTACATTGAGGATGGGGCTTTCGCTGGGCAGGCCAATTTGCAAGTGTTGCAGTTGGGCTACAACAAGCTCACAAACTTAACAGAAGGCATGCTTCGGGGTCTGGGCCGAATGCAGTGCCTTTTTGTGCAGCACAACCTCATTGAGGTAGTCTCCTATAATGCCTTCTGGGAGTGCCCAAGTCTCAGCAGCCTCGACCTCTCTTCCAACAGGCTGGCCCGCCTGGACCCCGCCACTTTCGCCAGTCTCACCCGGCTCTCAGTATGTGAGTTGGCAGGGAATCCCTTCCACTGCAACTGTGAGCTCTCCAGCTTCCTTATGTGGCTGGAGGCCTTCAACAACGTCACTCACACCTATGACCGGCTGCAGTGCGAAACACCGCGTGAGTTTTCTGGTTTCCCACTGCTCAGCCCCATTGCCGGCCAAGGACGGAATGCTCGTACTATCCTGTCCTCCATGTGTCGGGATGGGGCTATCATCCCTGGTATCACGTCGCTGCCACCCGATTCTGATACCTCAGGCATGGGTCCGGATATATCCGATCGCGTTGGGCTTTATCATCAGCCCACCACATCCTCCACCACTGATATCACATTAAAACCGACTATAAAGGTACAGCATTTAACCCTGTCCTCTGCCTCACTACTAGTGCATATCCCCAGGCCATTCAGCAAGATGTACATATTAGTGCAGTACAACCACACGTACGTGTCTGATGTCATGAATCTCAAAAACAAGAAGGAGATTATTACCTTGAACAACCTTAAGCCACACACAAACTATACCTTTTGTGTGGCGTCTATTCGCAACTCCCAACGCTACAACCACACATGCCTCAATTTTGCAACCCGAATGCAAGGAACCGGTGACATGCGACCCAACTCGTCTACTACCACCCACTATATCATGACTATTCTGGGATGTCTGTTTGGCATGCTCATTGTGCTGGGACTGGTCTACTACTGCCTGCGAAAGCGACGGATGCAGGAGGAGAAACAGAAATCTATCAGTGTTAAGAAGACCATTCTAGAAATGCGATACGGGCCTGAGGCAGCTGCTGCTGCCGCCAATGACCCCTCTGTTGTTCAGAAGCTACAGGAGCAGGCGCACCACCAACACCACCATGGTAAACTTCCCACCTCTTCCTCAGCCAGCTCTGGGATAGTCCAGGGCTCAATGAACACCACCTCCTCCCGTCTCTCCTCCATTCCCCAGGTGGAGAAAATGGCCACCGCCTTCTCTGAGGCAATGGCGGCTAACAAGGGCAACTACATGGATGTGAGGACCTCTGCATCTGGGGAAGAAAGAGTTCGAGATGGAGGTATGTCTGGAGTTGGGGAGGAGGACTTACGAGAGGATGATGGGACAGACGTGGGGGAGGATTCTGACAATGATGGTCGAGGTTCTGTGTCTGAGATTTCCACCATTGCCAAGGAGGTGGATAAGGTTAACCAGATCATCAACAACTGCATTGATGCACTCAAGCTGGATTCAGCAGGCACTACAGCCACTACCACGACAGACAGCTCCATCTCCCAACCCTCAACTTGCATTACATCTTTAACCAGAGGGCTTATCCCCCTTGCCCCTGGCGTTACAGAGGCATGTCAGATCCTTGCGTCTCCCAAAATCCCACCACCTCCTCCTCCTCTGCCCCTTGTTCTGCCACTGTCTGAGAGGCCAGGGATCAGTGGTGGGGGTTTCCTCTCTCCACCCTACCGGGACCCTCCACCAGCTACAGCTGCCCGGCCTCTGCAGAGACAGCTGAGTGCCGATGCAGCTGTGGTGGTGATGGGCCCCATCAAGAGCCGCTGCAGTGCCTCCTCCAGTGGGCAAGCCAAAAACACCCGTGTCTTCAGCTTGGACGTCCCCGAGCCCCGCAGCCCAGACTCCTGTAAGTATCCAGAGCTGAGCAGTCCCGTGGGGTGTGGGGAGCCTCTGGAAAGGATGCCTCTGGTTGGGGCCCAGGGAGTTGGTGGCAATGGTGGTAATGGCACGGGTGGGGGCAATAATGCAGGCAGTGCAGGGAGTGGGGGGACAGTCATGGGGGTGCAGCACCACTTGGAGGTGCATTCAGACTATCACTGCTCAGAGCATCGACATTCCTTCCCAGCTCTGTACTATGAGGGTGCTGTTGAGTCCCCATCCCAGAAGGTGTCCTTCCTCAAGCCACTCACACGCAGCAAGAGGGACAGTGCTTACTCCCAGCTCTCGCCCCGCCACCGCAACTATTCGGGTTACTCCTCCAGTCCAGAGTACTCCTCAGAGAGCACGCTCAAGATCTGGGAACGCTTCCGTCCCTATAAGAAGAGCCCCCGAGAGGAGGCCTCCTACATTGCTGCTGGCCATGCCCTCCGAAAGAAGGTACAGTTTGCCAAGGATGAGGACCTGCATGACATCCTCGACTATTGGAAGGGCGTCTCAGCACAGCAAAAGCTGTGAGGGGGGACTGTCATGGAGGCAGAGCAGACTCCTCCAATGCCTGACATGTTAGCAGAGCCTTATAAACCTCCATAGAGATGAGGGATGGAATAGTGGACCCTTTGTTTAAAACACTGGAAGCGGGTTTTCCTAGTTTCTTAACTAATCACAGGACATCTGGTACTGTGCAATGCCAGTAAAAGATGAAGAAAGGCAGATTTCTAAAACCATCACTATTTTTACATCTGTGTTAAAATTTTGTGTTGGTAGGAAGAATGAGAAATGATAGTTTACAAACACTTGAAACTACACCCTGGGGAAGGCAGTTTATTCATTCATTTGTTCATTCATTTATTTTAAAAGCAGGTTTTAAGCCTTGTGAAGCCTATCCCAGTCAGCACAAAGTCAACACAAGAACACACCATACATGGGCTGCCAGGACACTGCAGGGCACACATTATTTCTTTCTCTCTCTCTCTCTCTCTCTCTCTCTCTTTCATTCTCACTTGCACTCAATTAACCAGTTCTATTTGAACACCTGCACGCATGTCACATGGTATGCCTGTCTTGACACTAGTTTCTAGACCAATGAGGCATTACCCTTCGAGCACCACCTACAGCTAAGGTGTGATTTTATATTGCAGTAGTGGCCATAATCAAAAGCATACCCTGGGGTGCTTTTGCAGCTGAAGCATAGTGTTCAGGTCTCTCAGAAAGGCAAGCAGGAGGTTTTTCTTGGCACAGCACCAGCGCTGGTGTCAGGAGGAGACAGCAACACGAGTGTTGTCACCAGCACCGGAAGTCGAAACGATCGGCTAAACGTGCAAATCAGAGGATAGTCGTTCCCATCGAAAAAGCTCATGGGAGGCATTTTCTTTGAAAATTTATTACGAGCTAATGAGAAAAACGCAAAGAAAAAAGTACAACATCAATCACAAAAAAAACGAAAGAATAGACATTTACCAGTAATGTTAATAAACACTTTCTAACCTGCCAGGTGAATCACATATTTTATGCAGGGAAAGATCGGTATAATTAGAAGGTTCAATAAGAGCATTTTCCTGCTAAAAAGTACTGCCACTCATAGGAACATTACTTTCAATTTTGAATTGTGATTTTCTGCACCATTGTAACAGCCTTCAACAGTCAGCCACTCACCCATCCAGAACAAACAGCACACTCTTGAAATACCATCATTACTGTGAAACAGCAAATGTATATGGTGCCTAACCTGAAGTTTCACCTGACATCAGGCTTAGTGATAATTTTCTAAGTGCACGTCGATTACAAGAAGATGGAATCATCATTTTTACACCATAATTTTTATATGCTGTCTCTGGCCTTCAGACCAAATCCATCCCAGGACAGGCTGTTCTGCACCTCATTTGGGGTCGACATACGATGTGGTTCAGAGTGTGACTTCCTCCATGTTGCTGCACTTGCACTGCTGTGTTTTCAGTCCCCTTGTAGTGCAAAGATGGAAGAAACTGCACTAGAGCTATACTGATGTCAACAACATGTGGAACAGATGGGCAGAACTCTCTAGCTGCTGGTGTTGGACAGGATGTGGAGAAAGGAGCAACGTCTGGCAAAACTGCACCTTAACATATTATGGCAGCTCAGGCATGGGCTTCCCTATGCATTTTATTACAACTGCGTGTTTATATTTAGGTACGTTTTTAATTAATAGATGACGAAATTATAGTAAGTGTATACATTTTCACAGCATTGTCTATACAGACCAATATAATTTTCTGCCTTATTCTGGCTATTTTGTTAAAAAATTAACATAGCGAAATTCTGGCATTTGTCTTCAATTTACCTAAAACCAGCTTCCTGATCTTTAACTGTGAGATGCTATTTTTGAATATGACCTACTTTTGTTGACTGATCTAAAATAGAACAAAACCTAAAAAAGACACACATTTGATTAATTCATACATCTTTTTTTAGCTTGTCTCATCATTCATGTCCACTTTAATTAGGTAAATTAATTAGCAATTAGCCAAAAAGGTGTCATGGGGTGGCTGAGGGAATTATGAACGCTGTCAGCCCAGTGATTTGATTAAAAGGAGTTTTGTTCTTCTCTAGTTGGCGTCATTAGCCTGATTCCACCCTTGGCTTCTTGACCACAATTGCATTCTCTTTTGACAGTGATTGTGGATGGCATGACTAAGTGCACAGGCAGCCCCACACGTTCGCCCGGAAAAAGACAAACTGTCACGAAGGTGCATGCAAAGAGGTCGCTGGGTTTTGGCTCTAATGGCATTTCAGCTGCACACAAACGTTGTTGAGGTCAAAGATTGTCACCCTTCCTCAAAATGGATGTTGAGTAGCTAATCATGCAGTCTGTTTAATGTTATTGCAAATGCTCACTGCAATTATGCACTGCATTATTATTAATGGAGATTCACGACAAAGGTGCAGGGTTATACTTAGGAGTAAATTGGAAAGGGGAGCATGTACTGACAACCCCTTCTTTCTCAGATTGTTTTTCCTTGCTTTTCCCAATTATGTGGGGCTTTAAGTTGACTTTTGACAGCACTTACTTTCAGCCCTTCTGGTTCTACATATATGGACCACACCTACATGAATATGCAGTGCTTAACAGAATTCAGTGAGTAATAACGTGACCATTATGCAGAAGTGGTATAACAATATATGTGACTGTATGTTTCTGAGGATCGTGCATATTTGAGAGATCCACTGTTATAAAAGTGAACAGATTTGCATGTAGAATTGTGCACTGACCCTAAAAATTCCAATGTAAAGTTGTTCTAGGAGAGAAGTGTATGTTCTCTGGAGGTTGGTGACATTGGGGCCTCACTTATGTTCGCCTTGCCTTGCCTTGCTCCTTCTCCACTGAGATGTGGTAGAGAGGTGACCAGCGGTGACTCCCACTGACCCCCGCTCTGCCATTATTCGTTTAGCCTACTCACTGTGTGGGACCATTCAGCAAAGAAGCCCATCTGTTTTCTTTCTGGCATCAAGCAAAACGTCATTATTTGGAGGCTCAGTTCACAAAAGGCTACTTATCTCTGGATTTTTAAGCTAAGACCGAAGTCTAGGAGAAGAATCTGAAAATCACAACTACTAGCATTTTCCAACAGACATTACTTTTTTTCTGAATGTTTTCAAGTGAAATATTATTGTGAACTTTTTGTTTAGTTTTGTATCGAAGCCAAAAATTTACTCACTTTCAGATGTAGCAAAAGCTGATCTAGTCTCCTTAGTTCTGCAGAACGGCTTTGGTGCCTGTAATAAGCCCTGACTGGAATCCAATCAGCGACCGATTCATGAACTGCTGAACACTGGTTGATGAAGGAATCAAATTCCAATTCAGAGCATTTAGCATAAACGTCTGCGTTCAGTTGGCGGCAACGTGAACCAGGACTCAGCGCATGCAAACCGAACAAACACTGTCTTCTGCTGGAGAGATTTTCTGCTCTCGCACTTTTCAGAGACTGAAAAAGCACCAGGAAGGAGCTGCTACCGATTAACTGTGACAGACTCGAAACAGACAAACACGAGTTAAATTTAAATTTTAAATGGTCAAAGGAAAATGTGAACACACTCACTCGCGTACGCCACCTGGTCTCACACATCTGATCGCTTGAAGAAATAGACTGCATTTCCTGTCTACGTGTACAGAGCGGATGATCTCTAAACAAAGGCTGACTCTTGAAAGGCTATTGTGATGACGAGGCGAGAGAACGGAACCGACCATGTTTGAAAGCAAACGCACGCAAAGTATTCGTGCTTTGTTGGCTGCATGTTCACATCCATAAGTGTGCATGCATAGGTCTAGTAACGGGCCGCTTTGATTTATATTCTGCCATTGAAACTAATATTAAAATACATGACATTTACAAAACTGAAAAAAAAAAACTCCAGTTTCTGGTTTGTTTTAATGCTTTTGGCTTTCACATGTCCACAACTGTCTGTGTACGTGTTTCATTAGCATTCTGTTTATACACATACAAGCATGCACATATAAACAAGCAAACGTGGGCAATGAAACGACGTAACTGTGAAACAACTTCAGCCGCTCTCCTGTTCAACTCCTCTGTGTTTCTTTTACAGAGACATGGCAAAATGTAGATGTGGTGTGATGTGAAACATTTCTGTGTGTTTGATGTAAGACTATAATAACTCGCATGCCGTGCTGTTGGGGACTTCAGTGCTTGCTGGAGGTGTGCACATCTGTGAATGTGTTAAGCGTGAAGCTGTAAATGGTGGGAATGCACAGTGAAGAGACACTAGAATGTCTTGTGGCGTGCTAGTTTTGACAAAATTTTATAAATAGTGTCCTACAGAACACCTTCTTAACTTCTCCATAAGTGGTGTGTCCTTTTCAGCTGTTATTGTAGTGAGTACGACAGCATGAGATGTCACAAACGTTTCATGTAGCAGGGTTTATGGAAATTTTTATTTCTTTACATTCAGCAGATGCTCCCTATGTGGAATTGCCTTAGATATTGTTCTTACCTGAGCACATTTGAGTGCTATGTGATGATTTCAGTACAGAATACGTGTTTTGGTGCACACATCTACTCAGTTCTACTTATTCAGAACAGCAGGGCTGAGCTCTGAACAAGTCTGTACTGCCAGTCTGAAAGGTATCTTGTCTGAGGCGGGAGCAGTGAACGTATGACATCAACAGGGAAGCTCTGTTTTTGTTCTTGCATTTGGTAATGCAGGAACAGAAGCAAAGAGCATGACTTTTTACAACACTCAGGCAATGTTAAAAAAGCTTTCAAAGAATGCATTAAAATAGTACTGGCATCTAGCATGCAATGAAAGATGTCCAGTTTCTGACACCATGAGCCTGACTGATGGTGGATTGCTCTTGGAGTCATATTTCTCCATGTTATGCACTGACAGAGCATCTTTACAATGGCAGGTAAATCTTAGGATTTTGTTAGCTGGAATTTTTTACTAGTTTTCTGTAGCAGACAGGTTTCTTTTTTCTTTTTTTGCTTGCTTACCTGAGAAGGTGACACTGCTGTCCATCTGCGTAGCATTCTAATGCGGTCACAGTGATAGCCTTGATCTACATTCCTCTACCTCTGTTAGCACCCCCCGAGTTTAATGTTTAATGTTTGTCTCAACGATAAATACTGGGGAGGCCAACAATGTTAATGTGCACAGTTGGTTTCTGTGGAGATATTGAGCCGATTGACTGGTGGATTGATTGCCTCATTTGCCCCTATGGGCTTGTTGTTTAGTGAGGCTTTCTGATGCGCTGCAGGAATGCACCATAAGATACACACTAAAGACAGGCACCTTTAACAAGCCTGATGTTCTGCACCTTACTTTGTGGGGCACTGGGGCCTATTGGGTTAATGAGTTTTGTTGCTTATTGCTCTGAAGGTAGTAAGATAATAAAAGGCTCACACTGTTAATTGAATTGCTACTGTATTAGGTTAGCTTACCTGGTAGAGGAATGTTTTTCTTTTTGTTTTTGTCCAAAGAGTACTCTGAATCTGTCAGGGTGAAGTTTTACCACGGGGATGCTGAGCCTTACCAACATGGCTTCTTGGCTTTCTATAGTTGTATGACCATAGACATCAACTGTGACTGGACTGACATGTGCCGACTGGACAGACACCTGTAGTAAGCCGAATCCCACCTAATGTCTCTGCACTTGTTACTGGGCAGTCCTGGCTATGTGGCACAGTAACATGCTGAGACGTATTTACACATGGATACATTGCTGCTGTAAAGATATGTACGTAATTACAGTTAATGTTCAGGTATCCTATAGCATTCAAATGCCGCTTCGACTGCATCAAGAGAAATGACCAGTGCCATAAGAACAGCCCACACAGTCATGTCCTACAGCTATCAGAACCTTGTATTGCTGAATACCATGCACAACACTTCAGAGGACCCATACATTTCTTACAGGATTCATCACATGATCCCATGTCCATGTACCCACCATACTGTGACATGTACAGATCCATGGTGCCAATTACAATGGCCCATTCAAAGACTTGGTCACGTCATTTCAGGAGCAGTACTAGAGATGTTGGGACCCATGAAAAATGTTAAATATTATATCTTCTAATTTTTGAGCATCTCTGTCAGTCATGGGGCATTTGAATTGTCTTCTTCCAGGTTCCCCCCTCTGCTGTGTCTGTGTCTCCACATACTTAGTCACATGCTTTAGGCATGCTTTAGGTAACACAGTCTGAGCATGTGATGTTTTCACTGGCTGAACAGCCAATGAAGAGAGGGGGTGTGGCTAATTAATAAAATGGATAGGTGTGGTATATGTATTTATGTTTTTCCCTCTAAAAGGACATTGGCACAATGGAATACATCATCACTATTCTTATTTGTTGAAAAGCTAAAAATGCTTACTATCTTAGAAGCTAGCCTTACATTCTCGTGTTTTATTTCCTAAAAGCATTTTGGTCTAAGATGTGAACTACATTGAAGTACATGTTAAAACAGTTAATCTGACTAATGGTTGGTTCAGCAGTTTCTACACAGTGCAGGCTGTGCTGTACTTTGTGAGGTGTGCCAGAGGTTAGCACTGGCCTGGAGCCCGGTCATCTGGTAGTGTAAGGCAGTGTTAAACTACAGCTGAGGCTGGGTTTCACAAAGGCCATGGGTCCCAGTGGATTACGTTCCTGTTTTTACGTACCACTTCTTAACACTTCTCAGTGCATTAGTATCTTTCTGATAGGCAGGGGGTCCAGAAGATGTAAAAACAAAGGCTTTTTCCCCCTCTTACTGAAATTTTAATAAAATCACTTTGACAGTAATGCTCTATGGATTATTTAGCTGCTCAGGGGGAAAGTCGTTTCTTGAGAAAATGGGCTGTCAGGACAAAATTAAAAGGGGTGTATTGCTATTGTTTGTTATGGAATTGGGGTCAGCGGTACTACGGGTTGTCATGCATCAGCCTTGTGCGATCAATCATCCGGCGCTTTCAGTCAGTGATGAAAATAAAGTGCCGGACACTCTAATTACCCTTTCCCTTATAATGAGAATTTCCGATAATACACACAAGCAATGTGGTTTAGCATGAGAAATGAAAAAGCTGCAAAATGGTTTGGAGGAACCTCTGTGACACAGATGCAACTTACTGGAAGGGTAAATGGTGGGACTAGTGGAAAGGCAAAGCATGCTTAGTGAGTTTAGCCGCAGGCAGTCAGGAATACTAACCTTTGGCAAATTTCCCACTCCCCATTGGTGATTTCCCGTTTTCCATTGGTAAGGCAAGCAGTGCTGAGTTGGTATTTCAGGACTGGGTGATTGAACAGCAGCTCTCAATGTGTCAGACTGGTTGCTTTCTTTGCAATGCAGTTTACAGAATTAAACCTGTTTAAAATAACACCATAACAGCACTTCATTAATAAAGTTTAATTACAAAGCAGATGCACAACTGAAGAGTACCTTACTCTGGCTATAAACTTTTATATTTTATACATCATTATATCTAGAGGCAACTGAAATGTCTGAAGGGTATTTATTTATGTAATTAATCCTTAAGTATCTTTTTTGAGGATTCCTAATAGATGGCACAACTGTAGTATAAAATTATATCTCAAGTAATGTGTTAAACTGCATGCTTTACCCACCGAGTGCCCTGCTATTTATACTGCTGTTGTAGCACAAAACCCAAAGAGCATTAGAGATGATTTCAAATGTTAACTCAGAGCACCGCTTGTAGTGATGTGCCAGGTATTCTGAAGAGAAGTAGTATAGTCCATTGCACAGAAACATTGTGCTTGTTCCGAGCATAAGATACGTTCCTTTCATGTGGAACTTGACTCATTCTTCAGTCAAAGCATTTCATGTTGTGCCTTACAATAGGAGCAGGCATGCACTGAGTTTTGCTTTTGTGCTGGCCATGTGAGAACGTGCACGCACACTGCACTGTTATTACTTGCTATTACCATTAACAGATTTTTATTCATTCCTCGAGACTCATTGCTGCCTAACCACAGAGAAAATGAGCGCCATTTTATACCTGGAAGCACAAGCTACAGGGAGGGCAAAGAAAGGAAAAATTACCACTAAGAGGACATGAAATATGTAAAGAGGGCAGGAAACAATAAAACAAGAGATTTATTAATAGTGAACAAAGAATAGAGGGTAAGGTAAATACATCACAAAAACATTCAGCATTAGAAGAGGTTTGGCAATTTGGTGTGGGATATGGAGAGAAGATGGCAGAAGATCCCTGAGAGGGAGAAGAACAGATTTTGCTTAGATGATGCATAGTTTATGGGAAGAATTGGTGCCCCCGTATTCCTGATTGCAAACTGACACTAGATTGTAGAGGTCCCCTGATGTTTGGGAGCAAACATTCGGCACGTGCATGAGCATTACCTGGGGACTGAAGTGGCAGCCTTGTTGACATGCCAGTGGAGTCCTGTATGTGCGTGCACATCTGCAGCAAGTCATCGAGGGCTGCTTTTCCAAGAGACGTGACATTGCAGCGAATTCAACTTACAGTCTGCCTGCTGAAAGTGCGATGCCAACATGGCAATTTTTACCCGGTTTTTTTCATAACACAAGGACATGAATTCCTGCAAAACCATGGGAACAAATTAATCTGTGGGCCACGGATTCTCAAAAAGGCAACAAATCTACTTACGGCACTTCTGCACAACCTCATATCTGCACCGTCTCAATTACATGCCAACAATAGGGTCTTAATTTCAGCCATTTTAGATATTATTCTATTGATGCACAACGGCATTTTCCCATTGTCCGAATTGGATCACATTTTCACCGATCCTGAAGCAATCAGGAATAATCCCTCTTTCACAATTGAATCCAGCCCTGTAAAGTGGCAAGGTGAAGTTGGCCATTATCATAGTTGCCTGATTCCCAGCTCAGCCTCTGATAATGGGTGCATCTGACAGCTAGTCATATCAAGACAGCCTTGCATATCAATTAATGAGTTTTTTTTTTTTCCC
>JABJVR010047956.1:0-25962 GCA_025773905.1 Chitala chitala
ACGCCAATAAACCATTTTTACTTTTCTGTGTTTTGCTGCATGAAACTTGCTTGGTTGGCACGGCCGCAAAAACCTAACATTTATTTTACCGGAGCAAAAAAAAAAAAAAAAAAAAAAGTTCCAAAAATATCTAAAAAATGCATTGTCATTAAAGTCACACAGCAAAGGTCCATAACTTCATTTTTTATATTATATTGTAATAATAATAATAATAATAATTTAAAAAAAGTCAACAGAAAAATAAAGAATGCTGTTTCCCCAACTCTGCCCCACACTTTCGAAGGTGGAGCTGAACTGTAACGAGAGTAGCGATCTTCCTCAACATAAACAGACATTTGAGAGACCTGACCAAGTGCCTGAAATCTTCTGTGTAAATGCACTGTCACACACCACACTTCTCAGGTATTGCACTTCCTTCTCAGTTCTCAGTCTGAATTTCCTGTAAAGACCTTGTTGCCTTCTAAAACCCTTCAAACTACCGCATGCTTTCTAACAAAAGGAAATCCGACAGAACAGTTACGAGCACATACAAGGAAGCATGTTGGCCTGTCTGGCTGGCTTCGCCCCTCTGCCCATCAGAGCGTGGTGAAGGATACAGCCAGACAGGGCCAATCAGAGAGTGCCAAGGGAGAGCTCTGTCACACCAAAAGGATTAAGCCAAGCCACACACCTTTTAAAAGGCACCATAACATTACACCCACAATAATACCACAAAGAAAAGCATGCTTGTTTAATATTTTCACCTTGCTACATATTATGCAAGCACACCATTAAGTGCAGCAAGGCCTGCAGGTGCCACAAATAAAATGCTAAACAAATTCATTTACAATAACAGGGGAAATCAGGGAACTACTTAGAGTGGAATGTTTCAGAAAATGTCTAAAAGTTGAGCCAGCTCGCTTGAGGACAGACAACAATGGAGGAAAGGAACAAAACACCCGACAATGGACTAAAACACATCAGCAACACCTATGGAGGACCATGGTCAAGTGGCCACCAATTTCCTCTGGGCATACTAACATTATACAGAGTCAAAAACCTAAATCAAAGAATGAAAAGTCAATCAGGTGCTTTGTATTATCAATTCATTAATAGCAATACTAAAACTCAGGCATTCACTGAACATAATCACGAGAATTGGAAATAAATTTAAAAAAAACTGAAGTCATGAAAGTACAGCATTAAAAAGGGGAAAAAAAAAAAAAAAACTAAGGAAGCACATGAATACGATTAGGTGGAACCTGAAAAAAAGGGAGGGAAAAAAAAAAATCTGGAATCTAGGAAACTTTCCCTAGCACTAAAAATTTAAAGAAGGACATTTTTACTTCAAGACGTTAAGACTGCCTGCCCAAATTCTGAGAAAAGACACTTTAATCCCTGCACACAGTCTAGATCACAGGGTGAGGCAGTTATGCAAAACAGTGTTAAACATTTGACTGTGCCCTGCCCACAGAAAAATGGCTAGATTACTAAATTTGGTCTGTGTTTGGTGCACAGTCTCCCTACGACACGTTTAGCAGCTAGTAAAGGCAGTTGTCAAAAACGAGCGCTCGCCGCACCCCGCAACCTCGAACAAAACCTTCATAATCACATTTACACCAAAAAACAGGCCTTATTGACACTAATAAAGCGATTAGAAAATATTAAGGGTAAAATATTTCTAGCATTAAATGGTTCTAAATGTTAAAATAGTCTACTGTTAAAGTATATCCCCCACCCCCCATGAGAACACCAGAATGCAACATTTTAATATTGGCGCACACAATGTTCAGTATGAGAACAAACGTGTGCAATAACATATTCTCAACACCGACAATAAGACACTCCGGAGTGTCTTACAGTCTTCGGAAACTAAGGACCCTGTTCAATTTATCTACACATTTCCCTTATTTAACCAAATAATAATAAAAGTGTCGTAACTTCACCTGAAAGTGTCAAAGGCTCAAATGTATCAAAAAGTCTAAAGCATCGGCAGGAATTTATAACACTATATCACATCGACAACTATAGTACGCAAATATTTGTAGTCTTCAATACTGAGCAGACTGCACACTAACGACAATGTTAAGCATTAAAGGTCTATTTTGAGCCGTTTCCAAATTTGCGTTGGATCGTCCTTCAGCAGCGCCCCACTCGCTCTCCGTCTGATGCAACACTTCGTTACAGCAGCATCGGACAGGCAGCAAATCCACGGCTAGATGAAAATAAACAAGGAGCCAAAAAGATCGGGACAATGAATTGCCAATTT
This sequence comes from Chitala chitala, assembly GCA_025773905.1. Classification (NCBI taxonomy): domain Eukaryota; kingdom Metazoa; phylum Chordata; class Actinopteri; order Osteoglossiformes; family Notopteridae; genus Chitala; species Chitala chitala. The sequence continues at coordinate 2,249 of JABJVR010047956.1, forward strand.
GCAAACTGCACAATTGACCAAAGGCGGAGACAAACCGTCGTAAAACGAACACTGAAACATAATCTCACTCTCAATTAAATATGTAGTCTGTCAGTGTGGAAAGAACAGAAACCCAATGCAACACTTCTCACGTGTTTGCTTTTTTAACGTGGCTATATTTCGACGTTCTCTCAAGTTAATCCGCCACTGTACAATTACTAAATCTCCCAAGACAAATCCTACCTCGTGATCGTCTTTAATTATGCGGATTACATCGCGAGCTGCTCCATCTCAGGCACAGGGATTAACATTTACCAATGACTTGTACTACACCAGAATTGTAGTAAAGGGCCGGAAACCACGCCAGGACTTCAACTCAAACAGTAAAACATATGATGTAATTTCACCCTCTCTACTGTGTTGCTTTAACTAATACCGAGTAAACATTAAATACACAACACCCTCACATGCTTAAAACTATAAAATTAAATAGAGAGATAATATAAAACATGAGATAGATGACGAAAACTCGAACAGTATTTCAAAGCAACCCCGATTAACATGAATTACTCCGTAGAAACCAACATCCTGGCAACAGCACGATCCGAATGAAGTTAAAGATGTCGTGAAAATATGTGAAAAATATGTCTCTACCTGATCAAAACTCATTTAAAAACAAAATTTTCATACCTAATGCTAAGCCATAAAAAGCATTTCCAAAATAAAATTGTGGCAAAATATCACATTTCAATCAGGGAACCTTTCAAGGAAGCCAAAAACAAATGCATACGTAATACTTACGTTCATTCATACCAAAACTGAAAAAATACGGATTACTTGACTGTTAATGAACAACAATTTCAGACGTTAAATACTGTCATTACCTGGATAAAAAAATATTTAAATGTGACCTTAATTTTAAAAGTGAACAGACGATCCCCGGGTCGGAAGGAATTGCATCAGAATTTACGCGCGATCACACTGCTCTACATCTGCCAGCCTCTGCTACCAATTCATATCACGGCAATGAAAAATTAACACAATAAAATTATGTCAAACATCGTATTAAAAATTCAAGCATCAATAAAACATACACATATATATATATATATATATATATATAAACGTTACCTATCGGCACAGACGATGAGAATATGCAGTAACACCGCGAAACGGAAATATGACGCGTGGAATGAAATTTTGGTGATGAGATAAATAGAACCAAGCCCATCTGTTGCGTAACAAAAACGTTTATCGTTTTAGCCAATGAGCGTCAGCCTGCCGTCGAAAGGGATGGAGTTACTGCTCATTCAAGGATGCAGACGTCAATACTATGGCGTAAGTGTATTTGTTTTTTTTTTTTACTCCAGGAACACGTTATACCACACAGAGAGTGTTACTTATAGTTTATGAGTTGCTGCCTGTGTGTATTTTATTGACCTGTTTAAAATGTTATTTAATTCAGCAGCGATACCATGGCATGTGTTCTACTACTTGGCTCGCAGAGGAATTTAAAAATATTATAGAAAAATACGTTTACATACACTTTATAATCGCTAGTGATATAACTAATGCAGTTTCACTGGTTTGAAAGAAAAGATTAGGGAATGAATAGTGTAGTACTTTTTAGTTGATGGTGCTGTGAATGTGTTATTATACACATTTTTATTCTCATACTGAACATTGTGCGTCAATGTTAAAATGTTACATTCTGGTGCATCAGGGAGCAACACATCTAGTGAATGACGCTAACAATAACTTGATTATTTTATTTAAGTCAGCAACAAAATCAAAGCGGCCAAAAAAGCAACGTCACACATAGTTTAATCAGGTGCATAAAATGACAATTGTGCAGTATAGCACACGTTTGTATAATACAATTATATGGTTTTTAAAAGCTCAAGAAGCTGGATACAGCAACTGGATCCAATTTCAAAACTGTCCTAGAAATGCTTTGATACAAGATGAATCAGAATTAGATTTTCGACAAGTATGCTTATACATACAAGGAATATGATTTAGGTCCATAGTGGTGCCTAGTGCTAACGAACAGCACACGTTATAAATACATTATATGTAAATTGACATTGAGAAAGTGGACTCTAAGAACCTGGGTGTTCACCTCAACAATAAACTAGACTGGGCAATCAACACCAAAGAACTTTACAAAAAGTGCCAGAGCAGACTCTGTTTAGGGGACTAACGTTGTTTGGTATAGTGTCCACTCTTAAGGACCCGTTTCAACATGGTGGCAGCATCAGCCATCTTTTATGCAGTGGTCTGCTGGGGCAGCAGCATCACAGCTATGGACAGAAAAAGACTTGACAAGCTCATTAAGGGGACTAGCTCTGTCCTGGGAAGGTCCTTAGTCCCAGTGCGGGTAGTGTTGCAGAGTCCCACCCCATGCATGAGACCCTTCTCCCACTGGGCAGCTCCTTCAGTGACAGACTGCTTCACCCCAAGTGTGTGGAGTGTTACCCCAGGTTCTTCCTTCCTTCCTGCTGCTGTTTAGTTGAAAATCAGCACTGCTCCCAGTAGACATACACATCTACAGAAATGTGAACTGTAAATATTTCATATATTTCTATGTGCAATCTGTTTGTAAATGTGGAGATTCTCTTACTCTTATTTGTGCTTACCACTTCACTATACCCTTGCTGCTGCAACACTGAATTTCCCTGTTGAGACTAATAAAAAAAAGTATATCAAAACTAATCTTTAGGGTTTTACCAATTATTTTGAAAAAAATATACAGGCAGTTTCAGTGCCGGTAATTCTGTAAACATGAATTACTGAACCCAAAACTTCAAACCAACATAAGTTATGAACCAATTCTTTTTCTTATCCATTTTGTATCCACAAAAATAAACATCTGGCAATGTGTCCATGTTTTAAATTAATAAAATGGATATCTATGTCCATTTCCATCGTAAACTCCAAAGTGCGGAAGTTTGGTGGGAAACAATATTCTCCCTGGTGTCTGCCACAGCACTGTCCAGCAGATTAGCAGAACCAACATCAGGGAGGACATCAGAAAACACAGCACACCTCCCAATAGTGAAATGTGTTAACTGGCTCACTACTCTCCAGCCAATCTGCATGTTCACATGAACCATCACTTTACACACACACACACACACACACACACAATTCCAATGGCAGTTGGAAAACTGGGATAAAGAAATAAGTTACCCTGTTATGCAATTGTAGCTATATCAAAGGTCTTCCTTCCTGTCAAGCTAAATACCTGTCATGGGTCCACAAGCTGCATGACATAGGATAAGCAAAGATTCAGAACAAACGGACTTTGTGATTCTTTGTGTCGGTCGATTCTGCGTGTATATTTAAGCTGCCAATGCAGTTCACACAATGTTTCTACATCAGTGGCTATCCATAAAGGCTTCTCCCCGCTAGCTCTATAGACATCCTTTTGAACACTTTTGTTTAATTTCTGTCATGCTCTGCGTCACTTGAAAGATAACCTACCCCATCACATCACAGTCTGACACAATGAGGTCAAATTCTACACATTTACAGTCACGGTGAACAAATGCAAAATTATACACATTTAGCGTCAATACCACCCTCAGTTATGTTAGTGTACAATTTTAATCAAAGCACTCCAGACATAACCAGATTGAAAACTCAAATGTTATACAATTAAGTGTGCACTTCAGATGTTTATTAAAAAAAAAAAAAAATCCTCTAACATGTGAAAGCAGCAGCAACAAGTATATGCAGTGCAATATTAAATACTCTGCACTATGCAAATCTCAGCAGTACTTAAGTACAAACTCTTAAGTAGTAATAAAGGGAATGACACTGATAGGGGTATTTGTAATAATATCCAGTCCTCATCTGGGACGTCCATTTTAAAAATCACTAAAATTTTAACAATGCAGGAAACACTTGTTACATTCCAATCAGAATGCGTTTAACTTCAACAGGAAATGTGCTCCTTCAGTGTTCTTCTGATTCACATCCATCTGGGGGGGGGGAGGGGGAGAGAGTTGAAATCTATTGACAAAAAATGATCCTAATATTAACCCATTCGGAATGAGTGAATGTTCTTGTTAAGCTACAATTTAACCTATTCTTAAACAGTTCACAAATATCTGATGTCACTCACTTCTATTTGCTTTGGTTCCAACTCCAGTCAGTTCCTGGAGTGCTTAAAAAAAAAAAAAAAAAAACCACACCATATGTAAAAAATTGATGCACATTAGTACTACCCATACACAGGCCAAATACTGGTTCACAGTTGCACTTAAATTATACGTGCACACACACACTTTGTCTCATGCACTACCATGTTAAATACAGCATGACCTCATTACCTAATCTCAGTTTTTCAATTTCCTCTTGATAACGAACACAGCTCGCACAATCTGGGAGAAAAAAAAAAAAAAAAAAAAAAAATTTAAAGGCAAAAGTGATTGCTGCTCCTACATGCAACATAATGGCACCCTCTAGTTGTTTGAATGTGGGTTTGCACAGCCCATATGAAATGTAACCCATGAGTACACTCAGTGGGTCACAAGGGTTATTTTGTCACAGTAACACCAATTAGACACGAACCCTTACATTTATTATCTTCTGACTCTTTCTTGGATGAGAAGGGCTGCACTGAGGCAGTAGCAGAAGTCGCTTAAAAGAGAGACACAACAACAATATTTCAACAACCATTGTTGTATCTGCACCTGTATTGATTCAATGTCTGCTATCTAGTAAAGCATCGCACAAATATGCAGAAGTGATTGCAAGAAATGAGGCGACATCAGTACTGCACTGTACAGGTTCAAAACTACAGATTAATACAGCAGCAAAAAGCCCCACCAGAAGCCTTCATATTTGATTTTGGGGCCCTAAGTCTAGCCGTTGGCCTCTTCAGTCCCTGCATGCCTTTCACTTGCTTGGGAAGCCCGCCATTAGTGGTGCAAGTGGTGTCTACAAGTAAGGAGGGTAAGATGGAGGTGAATGTACAACTATCAGTTTAGCAATTACCCCAACCACACAATTCGATGTTTTGTACGTCTTAAGAAAAATGGCAAAGCAAAAAGATTAATCAAAAATATTAAAAAAGGAAAGTATTATGAAAACACTGCTGCAGCAAACTGATATCTAGGTAGTACACTAATCAACTGTCTTTCCACAGTTGCAATTACAGCTCTGGATCATGGCCACTGCTTTACTGCTTTGGGTAGTTAAGGCTATGCTGAAGTCCTCCAGTAGCACAACTGCATAGTTGGGGCACATATTTTGATTCTCTCTAGGAAAAGCAAAAGCATCATCTGAAAATGGGGAGAGCCACGATGTGGTCCAGCTGGTCAGCCTTCATACCAGATTTCTTAGGCTTTGCTTCCAGGACTTTCAGTGATAGTGTGGGTCTCCTGAGAACCTGTGTACTTCTGGCTGTCCTGGCGTGGATGCCTGGCACCTCAGTACTACCTGAAGGTACATCTGTGCATCACAGGGTGCAAACAGTAACACATACACGTGAGGGAGTCATTTGTATGTACAATCATTGTGATGAGTAGAAACAGAACAAGTCAGAAACCTACTACCTAAAGGTAACAGCACAAGTCATAACATCAAAATTAATATGTTAACTTAGAAGTACTAAAAAATAAACCATAACCACAGCAAGTCAGTGTCATTGAAAAATACTCAAAACAGGTTACCAGTGTGGCATGCAAGAAGCTAATAAGTCACCCTCAAGCTGAAGCATAAGATTGAATGCATAAAATTCCTAAAAAGTATTCTGAAAGAAAACACAAACCAATGATGGGACACACACACACACACACACACACACACACACACACACACACACACACACACACAAGGTCATCTTCCATAAGAAAATGGGTAATGCATGTTAAAACTACTTAAGTGTACAGGCACACACTTTAATGAATTTGGCAAATAGTTTTGTTCTGCTTAGTCATGACCTCTGTACAAAGCTGAAGACAGAACAGATGTACACATCGAGTCCTGTGACCGTACCGACTCTTTTTCTCTTGGTATCAGGCAACGTGTCATCCAAGTTGCAGCGAGGTTGTTTCACCACTGCAGGGGGGGCTTGAAAAGCGATGAATGTTATTTTAAATTACATATGATTAAGAAATGAGAGAGAAAAAAAAAGTAATCAGAAAGACGAAAATCATAGTCAGTCATATTCATTTTTGAGCTTAAATGGTCTTAAGCAGTTAGTCTGTACTGAATGTCACCAAAACCTCCTGCAAAAAACAAAGGTTTAAACTTTGCACGGATGATGATCTCACAACTTTGCATATTTAGTGTATGATCAAAAGTTGTTTAGCACTATAAAACTAAATTATCCCCTGAAACATTAAATTCACTTTAAACTTTATAGCAAACTATGGTAGGTCACACTGTAGACACAAACCCACATGAAGTCCAAATCCTTACATGTATAGTAGCTACACAAGGCTGCCTTACTTAGAAAACATGTATATTCACTGGAGACCATGGCACTAACACAGAGGGACAATAACAAACATCTAAATGCAACATGTAAAAAGTTTTAATTGTGTAACATGGGGGGTTTTTTTTTTACCTGGGATCTATAGATTTTAGCAGGTCTGTGACTAATGGAGGTAGGAATTATTTTCACTAATCTCCAACAGAAAAGTAGCATTAATGCATATTCTTTTGAAAATATAATTGTAAGAAGAAATCCTGAATGCTTCATCCAAAAAATTAATGCAAGTCTCTATTGCAAACAGTCCGGTGGGGGAGGGGGACCCCATCATGCATTGGGTCAGAATCACGTGAACAATAGAGTTAAACAGGGGGTTCCTGTCAAACACTGCATCAACATACAACTTTGTAATAGAAAACATGGCACTACACATTGTACAGCGTATAACTGTATGACAAAATCTGATGCGAGTTGACCAGTTAGTGACCATTTCATCAAGTTGATTCCTTTGCTAAAACACATTGTTTAGGTGTGTACTGCATCTTTTACCAAAGTTTATGAAATGTGATATACTCTTAGCAAATGCACATCTGCAAAAAGTGAAAGTCAGAGGCCAAACCTGTGGACTGTGAAACTTCATCAGTAGGCTTGACCGGTCCCTGAGGTCTGAGGCTCGTCTTGGACGCGTGTGTCTGGTGCACTGCTATCCCACACGCCCGAGGCTTCCGAAGACCACACACTGGAAGCTTAGTTTCTACAAGAAATACAATTACACCAAGGGCTCATTTAACTCAATTTCAACATTCCTTCAATAAGCACTCACCATAAGTTGTGTCTCCTTGTCCACTTCTCACTGGAACTATAGCTGCCTTAAAAATATGGGGAAAAACAGGATTAAAAACAGGATTCTTCTGAAGAAGCGTTTTGGTAAAAGGTGAAACGTTCCTGAGTAAACGAGAAAGAAGTCCAGTTGACATGACTAAACTTCCAAATGTCTCATGCTCTTGTGGTTTAACTTTTTTTTTTTTTAAACTTTTAACTTGAAAGCAGCAAATGTTAAACATGCGAACACAAAAAAAGTATAATACTGTGACAAGTTCAATACTGATTGACTACAAAAAAAATACTGATATCAATTCACCCTTCCTATTCACTGCTGAAACTTATCCATAGCGTTTCTTTCATAGGGTCATGTATCACCTTAAATGTCTAGGCGATTATAATTTCATTGATCAGAAATGACAAAAGCATTCTTGCGTTTATGTACATACAAAGCTTTGATTTTTTTTTTTTTTTTTTTTTAAACTTGATTACAAACTTCAGAAAACAATACGTTGTAGAGAACAAAAGTCAGTGCATGGTGAGGTGTCATACAGTGATTGCTGAGAGTTGTACAACACAAATCTGAACATCGCCTACCTGCACACAGCTTGCTGATTTTAAACTCTTAGAAGGTGACTGCGAGCCCCGCTCCGACTTCTTCCCAAAGGTACTGGGGGCAGATTGCTTGGCCGAAGGAGCTACACCACTGGAAATGTGGGGGGCTGTCACGGTCCTCGCCAGTGCAGGCAAGGACAATCGACGACCGATGGAAGGCCGCACGAGAGGAAGCAGAGTTCTGGCATTTGTGAGGACCGAGGAAGACGGCACAGCAGATTTTTGGTGCATGGAGTCAGAAAGCCGAGAGCGGGTATCTTGCCTTCGGGCCAGAGCAGCTGGCCTGGGAAAGTTTTTTAGAGGAACCCTCACATCGGCAGATGGGGGGTGACCATTGTCTTCGCTCTTAAGCGCGTCCCCTTTTAGACACACGTCAACACAGTCTGTCATTGAGAGCTGCTTGCAAACATCTGAAGTGATCTCAGGTTCCTCAATATGGCAGACAACACTGGGCAAGGGCATAGGTGTAGAGGTGACCATAAGGTTGTTCTTGATGTCTAAAGTGTCATCCAAGTTCAGCATGGAGGCAACTACACCCTTTACATCATCTATGCTGTTATTACACAAACTGTCAGCAAGAGCTTCATTCTCAGATGAATCAAAACTCACCTTCTCCCCATCTCCCCCCTCATCCTGTTTGACCTCCACAGAATTTTTTTCCACAACTGGCTGCAGTTCATATGTGTCATTGCTACTACATGCAGACCTCTTCACACCAGCCTGCTTTTCAAATGTGCCCGTGGTCAGTCCAGTCAAGTCGACAGTCACATTCGGTCCTGCTCCAGGGATGTCACCAGGAAGGACATATGTTCCATTTGTATTTGACTGGGTGGAGGCATCCTTCGAGTCCAAGTTGTCTGGAAACTGTACTGCCGTTAGATTCTGCACACATTCTGCACCACTCTCCTTGTTATCACACAGATTGTAAGTGCCGTCTAGTGAAGCTCCAAAACTGTCCATGTCATGGTTCAATGGAATTTTCCCCAGTAGCACTGAAAGGTTTTCATTTGGGCTGAAAGTAACATTTAATCTTTTTGATGACTGCTGGTTTCCTTGCTCTTCCTTAATTGGTTCATCAGTTCTTCCTTTGATGTCCAAGCACAAGGTCAGAAAGTTGCCATCCAATTTGGATACATTCTGTTCCGACTGCAAGATGGAGCTCTCAAGGTTAGACTTCAGCTCAGGCAGCAATTCCTCCCTGATATCAGTGACATCAAGTGTGTCTATAGTGATAACAGAAGAAAATCCTCCTTGAACCCCCTGACAGGATGTCCTGCGAATATTGTCAATAACAACAGCACACTCCTGCTCAAAAAAATGTTGGTAATCGGCCAATATCTTCTCACCACTTCCTCCACCTTCACCCAATTGTGCAGGTAACTCTTCTTTGAAAAAGGACACTTCAGAAATAGGAGTCAGACATTTACGATGCTTACTTCCAGAAGGCTGGGTTCTCAGGGACGAGTGGGCAGAGCCACGTCTGGCAGTGTGACATTCACTACTTTGGTTGTAGCCGCCAATATCCTCCCCCAGCCCATCCTGAACTGAAGGAAAAAAGCGGCCATTGTGCCGCCACCAGGACTGGTTTGGCCCTTCCAAAGCTGAAGGTCTGCTGTACTGGGACATTTTTTCACCTGCCATTTCAGGGACTGCCTCTTCATCCTGCTCTGTAGTGAAAACACAGCTACCTGTAACCTTGTTATCCGCAAGGCGTGTACATTTTTCATTTTTCTCCGCTGACAAATTTAGCTGATCCACATCTCTGAGACTGTTCTGGCAGCTTGACAGCTGGCCTCTTGGCTGTGCAGCCTGATCAGCTGTACAAATGCCCTGCGGCACATTCACGACTGTGGATTCTTGGCCCCATGGCACTCCCCCCTCAAGAGTTGCACATTCTTGGCTACATTTCTTGATTCCTACTCCTACTGTAGAATTAATACTGGACTGTGGAAGGTTTCTTGTGTCTCTCAAGGGCCTCCGAGCCAGCGCTAGATGAGAGAGTGGTATCTGTTTGGAAACCTCAGGGAATGCTGACTTTTTGACAGGAAACGATCTTCGCTGAAGATGAGGACCAGAATCCTGAAGGTTCTCCTTATCAACAGCCTAAGAGAAGGGAGGACATGGCTCTCACAATTTTATTTCCCTTCCTAACATAAAATCCATGGGGCTAATATGCTAATACAACAACACAAGACATCATAATAATAAATAAGGCACCAACATTAAAGCTGAGGAATACAAACAGTAACAGCAAATTAACAGACAAGACAGGCAAAAGCATTTTAGTCAAAAGACCTAATTTGAGGTCCACAATTGAGGTAGTTGGGGTCCTGTTTTAATACTATAGAGTCCTGTAAAATGCTCATTTATAAGGTTGACCAAAGTGATTTTGGTAAACAGGTCAGCTAAGCAAAGCTATACAGCTAAACTTTTGTGAAATACAAACAGTGCAAGGACTTTTACCCCCTCTGTGACTCTGAAGTTAAAACAGGGCCATTCTGTATGAACACAAACCAATCAGCAGGTTACAGTTACTTACAAGAACTTCATACTTAATTGGTTAGAAGAAAAGGTAATCTCATCATTCCTACTAAACAATTCACATCCAAAATTTCAGTATGCTCTAAAAGGTCTTTATGCACACTACCGAGTTTGAATATGGGCTTAAATGAACACAAATATACCCATATCCCATAGGCTATTAAGATGCTGTACATCATATACCTCAAGATGGGAAAAAAAAAAAAAGTGTGTATACAAAGCATACGGATAACAATCATTAAAAAGAAATTAAACCACAAAATGCATGTTTCATAAACTATAAAATAGCAACCGCCACCGAAGTGACATTTCACGCATCTTAATTAAATCCAAAGATCCTTGCCTAAACACGACTGCTACAAGAACCCATACAAATAAAGAACCGCTTATACGGAATGGATTTACGTAGCTGTCAGGCATTAAGAGTGCATCTGTATGACATTACTGACGGCAAAACAGTAAGATATCGAGCTACGGAACATGACGGAACATGGCAAAAACAAACATCTGTTGTACCGTGCGATACATACGTTACAAAAACGTCTATAGAGACACAGTTTTCCTGTAAATGAACTAACCAGTTATGTTAACAAACAAAAAACGACGAATAAAGACAGATACGTTACCGCACACATGTTGTCTCCGATGCAACTGTCAGTCGTTTTGAGAAGAAAACATACATACAAAGCTAATTACTAACCGAATATAAATCTTACAAATTTGCAGGACAAGTCAGAGTATAACAAACGGCTAAAGCACCTGGGTATGAAAACGAAAACTTTCAAAAGAAAGTCTCGGCGCTTTTCATTGGCTGAGGAAATATCGCGATATAACGTAACAAACGTATGGTTCCCGAAGCATGTTTGTTCATAGATCATACATATAAATCGAGACATAAAGGGTTTAAACAACGTGGGGAAAAAATACAAAATACTTTTAAGTTTAGTAAAACAAAACGCGCAATATACATGTCTTAAAGAAAACAACTCTGCATGTAAAAACGGTCCTATCAAGTCTCCTTAACAATGATGGGACATTTTTTGCTTTGATATATGCTAAAAGATTGAAACAAAGCTTACTGGAAATAATAGGTGAAGAACAGTCTGGCTTAATGTTTCATAGATATGATTGACTTAAATCACCTAATAACTGATGAAGGTTTGATTTTATTTATTGATGTTTACAAAGCCTTTAATACAATTGAATATGAGTTTATCTTTAAAGCTATTAACTTAGCTTTGGAAAATACTTTAAAAAGACAATGAAAACATTATATTATGGCTGCTTCAGCTGTGTAAAATTAACATATGGCACCTCTGGAAGATTTAATATGTATTTTAGCATTAGACGAGGCTGTCCAGTATCCCCATTTTTATTTATGTTAATTATACAAATACTTTCATTCCATATAAATTCATCCATCCATCCATCCATTCACTCTCTAAACTGCTTATCCAATTCAGGGTTGCAAGAAGCCTGGAGTCCATCCTGGGAGGCACAGGTCGCAGGACTGGGGACAGGGTACACACCTAAGCACACACTAAGGGCAATTTGAAGACGCCAATCAACCTAACCTGCATGTCTTTGGACTGTGTGAGGAAAACGGAGAACCTGAAGATAACTCACCAAGCATGGGGAGAAAATGCAAACTTCATGGACACAGACCCAAGGGGGGGAATCAAGCCCCGGGCCCAGAGGTACAAGGCGACAGCACTAACCACCATATCATCATGCTGCCCATATTAGTTCAATTCAATTTATTGTTATATAGAGCCTTTTACAACAATGTGCCTCAAAGTGCTTTATAGACAAAATTGCAGATCTCACAGAATAACAGCAATACAAATATTATGTCATTTAGCAGACACTTTTATCCAAAGCAACTTACAACATTTTGTATGTGTTATAATGAGCTAGTGCTGGGTGTCTTGTTCAAGTACACACCTGGTGGCTGTGCTTCAAACCGGTAGATTTCTGCATTCCAGCCTGATGTTCTACCCATTTAGCCACCAGGCCACCAACGATTAATATGAATAAAGCCAGACAACAGTAGAAAACAGGAACCAAAAACTCCAGTGTGGAGGGAAAAAATTTGGGGGCACAAGGTTGACTGGCTGTCCAGCGCCTCCTGGGCATGCTAATATTACAGAATAAACAGGTTATGACTGAGACTATGAATGTAAAGAGCACTATATACTGTAGTTCTCCTTTGCTCCAGGTGTAACTCTCAACAGGCCCGTGGTATCCCTCAGGCAAATGTCTCATCCAACGGGGTATGCTAGGTGTCATCCAACTCAGATGGTGCCCAAGTGGACACTGGGTACACATATGGACAAAGAAAGATTGCAGAGAGGGGTTAGTAAATAATACAAACACTCGTAGCCCCACAGCAAAATATCAGTTATATCATATATACAGCATGTACCAGCAGCATTAATTACAGTGAGCTATGGAGATTGTTGTGGGAAGGCAAAATCAAAAAAGTAGGTCTTCAGTCGGTTTTTAAAGACTGAGACCGATTCGGCATCCTGTACTTATTCAGGCAGACTATTCCATAGACTAGGGGTTCTGTAACTAAAAGCTCTAGAGCCAATACTTTTATGTATGTGTGGAACGGTCCTTCATTCTGGGATCACAGAATGATTTGGAGTATGTGTATTTATCAACTCCATTAATATACTGGTGCATTGCCTGTGAGTGCCTTATATGTTAACAAGAGAACTTTGAAATCGGTTCTGTACTTAACAGGAAGCCAGTGGAATGAGTATAGTATTGGATTTACTGTATATGGTCGTACTTTCTGCTTTCGGTGATAATTCTAGCTGTTGCATTTTGGATGTGCTGCAAATTGTTTATTGTGTGGTTTATGTTTCCAGAGAGTAAAGCATTACAGTAATCTAACTGACTATAAACAAAAGGATGCACAATTTTTTCAGTATTTTCTGCAGTAAGAAAACAGTGCAGCCTAGCAACATTTCTCAGCTGCAGGAAGCACACCTGTGAAACTGTATTAACATCAGAAATATTAAGAAACCATCATTCTCAGGAACAAATGCTGTAGGAAAAGAATTTAAATTGTCTCAGTTGCAGATGACACTGCAGTTTTTCTGAAAGACAAATACCAAGTACCAACAGTATTTTCTTGTACTAATGACTTCACTAATGTATCTGGTTTAAAGATTAGCACTGGTAAATATATGTTATTCCAATTGAAATGCTGTTACCTACCACCTTATTGTGGGATCTCACTTAAAGATATGGTCATATACTTCAAATTTACTATACGAATACAGATTGAGTAAAATTTTGATCCTGTTATTGAAAAGACAAAAAAATTTAACCGTATCAAAAAACAGATGGAATCTCTAGGTCAGAATATATTTATTTTTATTACTTCAAGTAGGTTTTAAGATTTTAAGATTTCTGTAACATCTGCAATTTCTTCTGTAAAGCTCTTTGTGGCACATCATTGTAAAAGGAGCTATAAAAAATACATTGCATTGAATTTTACATCATTTTACATCTACCTAACAAAAGAAGTATTAAAAAGATTTAGGCTGAACATAGATTACTCTTGTGTCTTCTGCAGCTTACATAGTGAATCAATTTCATTTGTTACATGTACATTTGTTTTTTCACTGTATATATTCCAATTTATATATAACCTAATTTAATTAATTTATATATAACCTAATTTAAATTGAACTAAAATATCACTAGTCATGATTTTAATATATTTAGTTTTTTGCAGCTAACCAAATTTAAATGAATCACAGCCTGCTATTTTGCCTGACCATATCTGAATACTGATGCTGTACTTACTGTAATTTTTAAGCATTCTTAAGAATGACGTGTCAAGTATAATGCCCCATAAGTGTACCTAACCAATTAGGTTATATTGTGTACTTTTATTTTTGCTTAAAAGCCAAAAATACAATCTGCACCTCTATATTCTAAAAATGGCTTGATGTACTTGTGAAATTATAGCTTGCAAATATTTTTGGGAAGTTTTAAAGTGACATGAAAATTCAGTGTACACTTCCACTAAATGTAATTTGAACCATCAGAAGAAATGTTTCAATACCATCATGTTTCAGTGATTTGGTCTGCTTTTTTTTTCAAAATACCAGAATATTGTTAGAGTAGTTCGAAATATATGTGAGCCAGTGTTATGTTTTAAGAATGTAAGACAATTTGGCACAAACGTCAGTGAATTTATTGTATTCTGTCACTAAGACCATAAGGCAAACTAAAACAAAGATTTGTTTTTACATTTAACATACAATATATTGAAAACATAAAAAAAAGTTGAATGCAAACTATATAATTCAACAAGAACATAAGCCAAAGGCAGTTCTGCAGTAGACTGCAATAAAAAAAAAACCCAGCTCTGTTTCACAGTGGTTTAATATGAACATGATTATCAGTGATTACATTCTTGGCAGCAGATCTGAGACAACACCATTCAAATAAAAGCCCAAAGTGAATTGAACAGCAGTTGCATATATAAGCAGCTAAACAATAATAAGGGAACAGCTATAGCAGAAATCATGCAGATGGAAGGCATTGGGTCTGCTTCCATTGGATGGAAACATGAATCAGGGATGGAGTAGCACAGGAAAACAGCTCCTATCGAGGTGCTTTACCAGCTCACAGCAGTGGTCATGGTCATGCTACATTTTGAGGACTGGCAAAGCACTAGGCGTCATCGTGCAGTTATAACCTCTGGGACACAATCAATGTTGTTGCTTGTTGTTTAAAATTTTTATAGCACATTAGTGTAAAAAATTGTGGTATAAATGATTTTTTTAAGACTCAACATGACTTAAAAGCTAGACAGTGTGTCATGTACAAATAATTTATTTAGCATTTTGATCCAATTCTGAAACAATGATTACTAAAACCAAACACAGATGACTTCAAACAACTTGAGCACATCAACACTTCAATGCTCATACTTTTATTGTCATCTGAGGGAGCATGCTGAAGACATTACAATTCACACAAAGCTCAAATTTTATCACAAATAAATCCTGATAATTTTTCTGACAGCAATTAGTTCTGCCTGAAAAAGTAGTGACACTGATGTTTGAGTATTCGATTCTATAAAATGCACATTTGTATGGCAAGGCTGCATTCTCATCTAAGTAGTGATTTCAGCATGCTACAAAAACAAGTCTGGGGAGAATGAATGTGAAAACTGGACCACTGTAGAATAAAAGCAACATAAATGTGATGGAATACCATACAGTGGGGCAGAAGGTACTGGAAGTAAAGGAATGAAAATTCAGAAAGGTAATATACTCATTGGTACAATCATGAAGAGAAGCAAAAAAGTATTAGTTTTTTTTTTTTTCTTGGGTCAACAAATCCACCTGTTCTAAAGTCAAATATCAGCTCATGCTGGGTTGCTGAATTCCCCCTTTGCAACTTTGCAGAAGCAGTGTTTGTGTTTGCCGCAGTGCTCCTGTATATATCTATATATAATCTGTATAAATTTTTACATTATTTACATGAAGGTACAGAGACAGCCAGATGCAGTTACTTGGGTCACCTGTGGGAACTGAGGTTGGGCCACGTGGGCTTTACCGTGCCGAGACAATATAGCTGACGGCTGGTCTGGACCAAGCACAGTGTCTCTCAATCACAGAGGCTCAATTCAAAACAAAACGTTTAACCACATGTGGTGTTTCTTTTTACAGTCGTCTGGGTGGGTTTTCCCTCCCAGCTCATGTCCATGAAAAGGAAAAGAAAAAAAAAAAGTCCCCGAGAAGGCTTTGCCTTTAAGTACTGCCTTTCATAATGCTCCCAACTGCAACCACGCAAAAGCTCAGTTTCATAAGTATATTTTATAAAACGACCTCTTTCACATCAGAACATTCTAGCAATTAGCAGTTTAATTAAAGTAGGTTATGTATAAACTATGTACTATTTTACCATTGCAGACATGAATTCCTGACATTGGTTAGAAGTACCATTAATGTGGCACAGGGTGTGTAATGATTACAGTTCTGGATCAAAATTAATTAGGTATCCTAAAGGTACATGTGCACAATGCTACTTAAATTTTGACTTGTGAATATTTCTTGTTTTGCAAGCATTATCGTTATGCTTTAGAGATAAGAACAAATTACATATACTGTCTTCAATTAGATCCTGAGGCCCACAAACAGTTGTGTTTGCTTCCCCTTTAGGTGAGAGAAATGCGTTACTGCTTAGACAGGAACATGTAAAACCAGGCACAAGAGCACCCTCACTGATCTACCAAACTGGACTGATTATAAAACTCCATTTAGTATGATACTAACTTTAGATGGCTTTCCATGGAACACAAAATGAAAACAACATGACCCATCCCTCTGTACTTTTATCTAGTTTCCACTGACAAAACCTGCCTGCTTCCCAACTGACCTTCACACTAAGTCTTCTTTGGATACGGGTGGAATCACTGCATACAGCTGAACACAAAACTGCAAAGGCCATGTCATACAACAGAGTAACACTGAATGTGAATGAGGGGAGTAGGAACAGACAGAACAAAATAAATATATGTAAATATTTATGTCCCCCCTTAAACCCAATAACATCGTAGACAGCTGCTGCTCATACAAAATGTGATTGCCAAAGCTTTTGGACACAATTAAGGTTAGTCAAATAAAAATAAGCCAGCTTATTTTGTATCTGAAAACTGGGGGAAAGTACAATTAATTAGTGCCATTGAAACAGACGTGCCCTCTGATCACAACAATTATCGCCAGCTGGTTTTTTTTTTTTAATCACCTTTCCGTCTCCTTTCACACTTTGTTCTTATTACACTTTATTTACAAAAGGAAACTCTTGAATACAACCTCTTACACATGAAGACAACCTTAGTTTCATACATACTGTATTTTGTGTGTTACACACACACACACACACACTTGTGAGAGTAAATATACACTATAACGGAAGGAGAAAAATCTGACGTTTTCATTAGACTGAACAAAAACAGAAAGAATAATTAAATGACCAAGTCCAGAACAGAAAACTTGAGTTGATATTCATAATTCATACCTGTGCATGAATGTGTGTGCATGTGTATATGCAAATATTTAACAGTGTAAAAATGAACACTATTCTGTATTAGGTGCTGGTAGAAAGAAAAAAAAGCAGCAAAAAAAAAAAAAAAAGAAGTGGGGAGGGGGAAAAAAAAAAAAAAAAAAAGCAGCCGTCCCCTGCTCGAACCCTCGGCCCTCTGTCCAGCCTGTGACCCACCCCTCCCCTACTGGCGTACTTTTCCAGGGATGTAGTTGCGGTCGATGCTCTCTTCCTGCAGGAACATGTGGAGGCAGCGCTCATTCTGGGCCAGAGGATGGCCTGCAATCCTGGAAAAGCACAAAATCACAGCTGATGTGCAGGAGCAGAGAGCGCTTCACTTGCCTGTGTCCAGCATTCTCACACTTTTATAATACTGAATTTCATGTGCTCTATTATGCATACAGTAAAATCTTGGATGCAACCACATTAAATTTACTACGTAGAACACAAATGTCTGGCACTCACATTGTATAAACTATAAACATAATATTAAGCTCAAGAGAACTCTCCATAAAGCTTATATTATTGGACATGTAAGGCCCCACAATTTCCACAATATAGAGGACGCAGGCAGAATCACAAAATTAATGCATAAAAATGAATTCATGGAAATCAGAGTAATTTCAGCACTTGGGGGAATGATTAATACATTAAGAAATTTGTAATAAATATTTCTGAGGGATCTCTCTTTCCAGCATCTGGATAACAGTTTTAGTTGTGGCCATAGTGTTTCATTTGTATGTATACAGCACATTATAGTGGGTAGTCAGTCTGTGACCTGCTCACCAGTAAAAGCATGCAAATTACCATAAAACTACACAAAAAAATAAGCAAGAAGCAACTGGTATCCCAACTAAGTCCAAAAAACATTAAAAACAAAAGCTTACATGCAAATTCACGATACAACAGTGACTTTTATTAATTGCAGCATCACCTTTTCTGCCTGTTCTACCAGCGTACCACAGCCTGGATTACATTAACTAATGGAAATAACCTGAATGAGTACAGCGCCAAATTAACACAATCTGGAACAATTATGGCATGAAATCATAAGGATTTTCAGTCTGTAGAATGCAGATGTTTAAAGGTTCAACTTTTACCTTAATTTATATGCATTTTCAATAACACTTTGAACTTCATTTATGTCCTGAACCTCTAGCTGTTGCATATAGCTGCCATGCAGTTTCCATAAGAACAAGGCAAAGCACCATTTCACTGTAACTGGCATTATTGCATCTTTTTACACACTTTCTTATAGTAAAAATGAGCAAAAAAAGATGAAGAAAAAATGAAACTAAGAAAAGCGGAAGTTGGAAAAATAAAACAGATTTCACAGGGCTTCTAGAAACGTGGTCTCCTTTCTGACCTCATTCGGAGAGGGGGATACCTGTTGATGAACTGTTCCAGGCCGACCCGTCGTTCCTCAATGAAGGACTCCTCAAAGATGCCCTCGTCTCCCCGGAAAGGCAGCTGTCTCTTGAGGGCCTTCCCAGGCAGAGGTGGCACTACGATCTGAAAGACATGAAAGACAGCCACAGTTTACAGAGCACAGTGGAGAAGCTGCTCCACAATGCACACCAAATCTCACTTTTAACTCTAATCACTCATTTTGTACTTAAAATCATTTGTGACACTGATCTACTTGCCTTGCTATCTCGCTCCAGCTCATTTTTCAGCCACTCAAAGTCACTGTATCTTCTGCGGACGCAGGACTCCTTGAGCTTAAAAATCGGGAGGTTTGTCTGAAGGTAGAAAGAAAGAAAAAGACCTTCCCTTTACAAGGTATCAAAACCAGGCAACACATTTCGCTTCGGTATGTGGATCACCTGCTGAGGTCTAACTGCAGAGTATGGCACAGCATTGTGGAAAACAACTGCTCCATTACATCTTTCAGAGCGATGTAATGCAAATATGCATCACTATCATCTATACTGCAAAAACTCCTTTCATGGTCATTTCATTACACCCCACTTTTCTTCATTCCATGAACTGGAACATATGTTCTGTGGGTTACACTAAGAGAGATTAAAAATTACAAAGAAGGAATTTGTGAAATTTAGCTTGTTAACCTTTCAGATTAGCAGGTCATTTTTTTCCCCCCAAACTCCACCTTACTATAGCATACCATCACTATGAAAACATTATGACTTCTCTGCAAGTCTTTTCTTGTCTGAAAATGTATTATTTGAGATAAAACCTCTGACTGTAATAAACATTTGTCAACATGCAGAAAAACAAAGTTATAACGTAAGAACCTGCTCAACACTGAAAACACTTAAACGTACATGAAAATGTTCGCAACGGCAATGGCACATGGCTTCAGGGCCCTAACGTCCCGAAGGAAGGTTAGGGTCCTGAAGTCATGGAAACAGTGACTAAGGAGGTTATTGAAGATGATTTCTGCATTTTAGCAGAGAAGAAAAAAAATTATTTAATTGACACTGCTTTTCTTTCAAAATCGCTTAGTTTATTTCAGTGAGTTTGTGCTATGTGTTGTGCTTCTCTAGAAATTTAATGTGCAACCAAAATGACTTGTGGCTTAATTTTGAAGATTTCTGAACAAATTCAATTCTGTGGTTCAATATATCAACCCCACATGGAGTAACCGTCTGTTTAAAGAGTCTAGTAGGAGGTGGTGACCCTCCTTCCAGCTCTCCCTGATAAGACCATGTCGCACCCATTTTCTTCATTCTAAGCACCACTGACATTTGTTGAAATGCCTCCTTCTCAATCTCTGCTTCAATAACGCTCCATGCTCCTAAGACTCCAGCCCCACATCAACAAAATTATGTAGAATCTTCTTTTCCAGCTGTTTGTCCACATCATTCTTGGTCTACGCCTACGGAGTGCATGCACTTCTTGAAGAACTTTAGATTGGACACCAGACAGGGAGGGAACACCAGAACAGACCAGCATCTCACTTCTTCACAAAATTCCACACTGAATGCTACATCTCTTTTTTATGTTCTTATGCAAACAGGCTCTGAATTAATTACGCACATGTAGTAAATGTGGAACCAAAAAACAGTCAAACAATAGCCGCATGCATCCAATTTTAACGGTACCTGGGTAATAAATGTGAAAGAAAGGAAATGTTTCACCCCCCTCCCCACACACACACACCATCTGAACATAGTAAAGCAAAACCTGGCAAAGCCAATGTGTCCAAACAATTTCAAAAAAAACTTTTTCTACTTTTATATTAGGAATTGTACAGTACAGCTAAAAAACAACCTTCTTTAAGACCAAAATGCCACAAAAACGTTTTCATGATTACTGATTTTTGTATATTAATTTGTTACATTCTGTTATAATATTATTTTAAACAGCATTTTACAAAGCACTGGGAGGTTCTTAGAAAAAAATGGAAAAGTCACCGCACTTAAGAAAGAAGAAAAAACGGTGACCACAGTCCGATTCAAAGTCCGTCACTTCCACACCAACACATTCCCTCACTGAGTATTCTGCTGACAATTATTACATTTTAGTGACACATATCCTCTCTAGCCACCCATTTACAGGCAAAAAGGCATTACACATGCTTCCTCACGGGAGCCTAAAACATGCAGAGCTGCTGAGTTAGTACTGTACAAGCAACTTCATAGCACAGGAAGCAAGAAAGAATGGGTATCCTCTTGCAAAATTTAACCGGACTTCTTTAAATTATCAATCTTAAAGCCTAGTCGAGAGAATTGCACCTTGATACATACTATCTACCATCTTATGATTTAGATCTTAATCTAATATGGGTACGCATACTGCAAGAGAGCTGAACAAAAAAACTCAAATTACCTGTTAAAGCACGACGATGTGTCAACGGGATCAATGAGACCTGCATTCATTAACGGTGTTTACCATGAGTGGGATATCATCATACTATAGTACTGAAAATAAAAAGCCAACGTATAGGCACAACATCTTAACACACTACTAATGAAATACTGATGTGACAGGTTATCAAACTTGTTAATCACGTTTGGGATAACCATGTATGTAAACGGTAACAACTAAATCATATGATGAATTGCGCAAACAGGAAAACCAATTATATTTCAAACAGTCTGTAGGCAACAAAGCAGGCTGAAAACGGTAACACTGGGGAATATCAGAAAAATGTTGGAAATTTCCGCTCACTGAAATCAGCCTAGACGGTTGCTATATTACCTTTTTATGCTGTCAACAATTAATATAGCTCTTGCATCGGGAGATAAGAAAACTACAAGCAGACAGACTAGCAGCACATCACTGGTTATGATAAGCTGTGTGCATGTTCCAAACTCACTTCTGCTTGAATAACAGGAAACTCACTATCCTGGTCATTCATTTTCACGTCATCTTAATGTTTATATATTTGGACATTTTATTATTGTGTCTTGTTTCGATAGAGTTTAGAAGTATTTGATTGGAAAGCTGCACCGTAAGACGAATCTTATTTTTCACCGTTTTCCTACAAAACCCCCTCCCAGATTATTTTCCTGCCTCTCCTACCCTGCTGACGTCCAGGCCTTACCAGGCCCTCAGGCTCGATTTCGACGGCAGCCAGCTAGCTGTAGCTAGGCGGACTCACCCGCATTCGCACTTCATAGGTCGTAAAACGGTTCCGACCTACTCCAATAGTCTGTGGGTCATACACGTCGATTTCGAGAAAGTTGCTAGGGGGGCCATAGGCATCTGTGAGGTCCTGGGGTTTTGAATTTAGCCGGCGGGTATCCGCAACAGTAGACTCCGACATTTTCGGCTTCAAGCTGCCTCCTTCGGGCTCGAGGAAGGAAGGGACGAGTATTGGATCAAACACGGTCCCGCCCGCGGTGTCAAGGCAAGAGCCAATCAAAATAAAAGATATTTATCCTGTTTTATTTTTGACCAATAGCTGAATAAATGTTGCATTCTAGACAGCGGATTTAAAGGACTGGTAACCAATCAGGAAGTGGTACAGTGTTAAATTTCCAGGTGCTGAGGTGGTGTGCTAGAAAACTCCACGAGTAAAACATGAATTATATGAGTTGTGCTGTACTTTTGCGTATATTTGTACATGAAGGATATTGCGAAGAATGAGAAGTTTTAATGTGTTTCCTATGCATTTCTGTCTGATAAAATATTCTGTGTAGACTGTCACTATCTCGTTGTTTGGGATAAATACGTTTTTTTTGTGAATCACAAAATTCCACCCAATTCCAAGTCTAGACCTTTTAATAATATATTGTAATGCTACGTCTTTTAACATATCGAGAGCTCGACTTTGCTTTAACAATGACTAGCTGTAGTTACTTGTTGGGCTACTTGCTGATTTTGATTTAAGTTGTTTATAAAAATTTAAGACTAACTGTAGGCCACGAAGGTTGAGAAATATAGTTTTAACTGTACAGATAACCGAGAAATAAAAAAGAAAGAAGTGTTGGGACCATTTCGAGGTAGGTCAAATTTTGTTCCCATGATTGAAACGACGTAATGTGTTGTAGTTAATAAGATGTGTTAGCGTAGATAATGTTCCATTTTTAATCCTGTGAGGGTGACTACAATGCAGGCTTTTACTAATGCAGGCCATGTGAAAATATTTTACTGCATAATAACTGGCAGCAGTAAAACATGGTGCTTACGAAATGTACCAAAGAACATGGGACGCTGAACACTGACAGTCTTTTGTATGCTGATAAATTCTTAAAAATAATGCATACACCAACACGTGTATCATGCAGTTTCACAGGTTAAATCGTATCTACCAACCCACTTGATTCCTGGTAACTGCAAGAATGACACGTATTTCAGCAAATAAATATTTTGTCGTGTACATAAAAAATGCTTGTTTTTTGCATCTCAGTAGTTTGAATTGCACTTATTAAAAATATTGCATTTAATAGTTGTATTCTAACCCGTAAAAACCATTGAGCAAATACTTTAAGATTACTTTTAATTAAGATCTTAGTGGATAGTCTGTAATTATGGGAATTTAGAGATCTTTTACAGCAGATTTAACTGTTAATTTTGACGCTCAGTCTGGAAATTGCGGTAGCAGAACATTTAAAGAGTGCGGGAAGAACCATAAGAAATCATTGGTGAGATCCGTGCTAAGGGATGTGACACCAAATTCTGGGGCCTGTGCATCTGTCCTCTTTAAAGGTCCCCCCTATTGTGCTTGGGCCCTAGGTGATCAGTTCCACTATACGGGGGGGGGGGGGGGGGGGGGGGGGGGGGGGGGGGGGGGGGGGGGGGGGGGGGGGGGGGGGGGGGGGGGGGG
>JABJVR010047957.1:0-25961 GCA_025773905.1 Chitala chitala
TTAGAACTGATGTCTGTAATAGAGATGTAAATTGCGACAAGTACAAACAGACGATTGAGAAAACATTTAGGGTGAGACAACCCAGATTATGAAATTCACAAAGCGTTCTTAACCTGTCAAACTGTAATGAAGGTCAAACAAAGGTGATTAGAGCAATGGAGAGGTGTGGTCTTTTGGGTGGGGATTTCTTTTTTAATGACCTTGGCAAGAATATGGTGTGGAGGGGGAGTTAACAAACAAGGATGGTAACCATCTATTCCCTGTCCTGCTTTAATGGAAAACAGCGTGATCTTTTGTTAACACAGCCTGTATAGTAACCCCCCCTTTTCCTGTCCCACCTAAGGTTCCTTTGAGAATCAACTACTTCCATTTGATTGTGGTTAAATCCAGCTGAGAAGGATATACGCAGTGTGAATGATTATGACAGGAAAAGAATACCATAAATTACCTGGTAGTCTGACATATACAGACAGGTCCCCATAAATCAGGCTTTATTGTTGCGGTAGATTTACTATTTTTAAATTGACTTGTCATATTTAACTGTATATCAGTGCAAAGCCTATGCAGAATATTGGTATAATACAACCCATGGTGAGATCTACATTTGAATTTTTAAAGGTCGTAGACAGACCATTGCTGATGCAGTGCTTCAATTATTATCTAAAATGCAGGAAAATAAGATGAAACATTTAAAATCATCCAGGTTTTGTTTGTCTACTCTCCAAGAGCATATAAATACTGTTATATTGGCTATGCAGAAAACGTTTGTTATCATCCATTCCTTCTTATGAAATCCTAACTGGCATTGGAGTGAGCATACTGACATATGGAAATACAAAGCAACCCACAAATTACTGCACCCATTTTAGAATGGCTTTTTGTGTACACATTTGTGTACGCATGTGTCCATCACACACCCCTTTAAGAATGTATTTTTATGGAATTTTACGCAGAATAAAATCTGCATGGTAACTGAAATGTGACATAATTCTGTAGCTGCTGAAATTAACAGGTTACACATAGCATGCAGAAGCCCAGAAGATGAATAGTAGGATACCAGACATACTCTACTATACGTTTGAATAGCAATGTACAGTATAAAAGTGAATACAGGGTAAATGTCAAGTAAATTATACTAATATAATGCTGAATTCTCCACAACACAGTACAGTTTGGAAAAATCACAATGAACAAAATAATACATGGAAACCATGAAGTCTTAGACAACAAAAAAGATTTCTTAGCATGATAGTAGAGGGAGAACCTCCAGAGCTCATAAGTCAGCTGACTGTCCTGCCCCCAGGGCATGCTAGTATATGAGAGGACAAGGTAAAATGGAGCCATATTTTGATTGGCTGGACTGAGGTGCAGTCCATCCCATCAACAGTTTTTATTGTTGGGGAGGCAACTGGTGAAATGGGAAACTGTAGTATTAGATTCAGGACCCACTTGGGCTAAGGAAGGTACTGAACACCTAGTTATTGTCACATTTAAAACTTCTGCACCCCATCTGGCTGCAAAGCCCAATCTCTTCAGAGCTTGTTTCGATGGCTTCTTGTAATAACACTGGTTGCAGAACAGACATATTTAAGGTATTTTGTTTCGTTTTACAATAGGAATAGTCATGCAGTAAATAGAACAAACTTCTTTAATGTTTTCCTTACCTAGCGTGGAGCCCTATTCCAGAGAGAAAAACAACAGATTTCTGATCAGTTTTACCAAGAGCACTGCCACGAGAAGTCTGTACTCTATAAAGACATTTCCAAACACTGAAGCATTTGATTACTGCAGTAAGATAGCAAGACATCCAGCTAACCATTTACAGTTCCAGTAAAACATGTACATCCCCTACAGCCCAAACTAATTTATTTTACACTTTCTTTGCAGATTCTTTCTGACTGTCATTCAGTTTTCTCCATTGAATGTCTTTATTATAAATTATGTTCTGACAGAAAGACTGATATACTTAAACTTCAAACCGTGGATTTCGTTTTTTAGATTTACAGCAACTCGATCCTGTCCAAATGCTTTGGAGTTAGTAAGCTTTACAAATAATGGAATAAATCATTGGCAATGACTGTTAAAACAGATTTAATTGTGACTTCTAGGCAGTTATGTGTGTTGGATTATTTCCAAAAGATTTCTGTTTTCCGAGAGCTGGCATCAGTACCATTTCCATCATGAATCAGTGAATGTGTGTTCCTAGCTAAAGGCAATTTTAAGAAGGTTGTACACAAAATGAAACCATGAGGGTCATCAGAAATATGTATCAGAGACAGATAAATTAGGTATATATACTTGATTAATAATATATATAATTTTTGAAATACTTAGTTTGACAGATAAGACCTGGAATGTATACATCATACACCATAAATCTGCAATGACGATGTCACTTTCAGAATCAGAAACAAATAAAATATCCTGTAATTAATGGTATAAACTAGTTGGTGAAAAATTATATGCAAGGCAAAGATCTTTTTTTTTGCTAGGAATAAGAGCTTTCTTTTATGGAGAAAGGAAGAGTTAGTCTGAAATTAATCAAGAAATGCAGAAGATTACAACTGTGCTCATCAATCCAACATTTCTCTATCACTCTGTGTGTGTGTGTGTGTGTGTGTGTGTGTGTGTGTGTGTGTGTGTGTGTGTGTGTGTCGGGGGAGTGGATAAACAAGTCAAACTAACAAAAACAAGTTGACAAAACAAGTCAAACTAATCTATGTCTTTGTAGCATAACATAAAACACAACACAAACAACATGTAACTGAGCACTAATTTAAATTGTAACAAAAAAGCGACACAATTTCCAGTTGCGTTACTGCTGGTATAGTGCAATGGTCTGCACACTTAGCCTAAATTCACGCAACACTGGGGCGTTATCGATCCGGCTGAGCTCTTCTCATTTGTAGCGCAAGTACTAACTGTTTTAAAATGCCTCACCACAGTCAGTTTGCTTTGTTAAAATAACAAGAAAGTAAAACAAAGCGTAAAGAAAAGAGTAGGAGTGACGCGGGGCCACTTTGCGGCCGCCAAGCCTCCCCTCGGCGCGTTCTCCAACTGAAGCCATAAATCGAGGAGCGAGCACTTTCCGTGCGGTTTGAGAGCAGCTTACCAGCCATTGGCAGTGCAGTCGAGCATTACCTTGTGGAATCCCGCTGTCCTCAAACCTCTCGCGCAGCTTCGTCCTGAAATCCCAGCCAGCTGGTCGGCGAACGTCTGAACGTCAGCAGCACAGAAACGTGGTG
This sequence comes from Chitala chitala, assembly GCA_025773905.1. Taxonomy (NCBI): domain Eukaryota; kingdom Metazoa; phylum Chordata; class Actinopteri; order Osteoglossiformes; family Notopteridae; genus Chitala; species Chitala chitala. Next base: position 3,246 of record JABJVR010047957.1, read on the forward strand.
GGGGTGCTGGGAGACGAAAACAGCCGCAGCTGTAAGCTCAGCTTTGGGCAGGTATCTGACTAGCCGAGGCTTCCCACAGTACCAATGTTTTTCCACCTGGTGATGCTGACTGTTCGCTTGTTGTCTTCCAGTACCTGGCTAATCAGCTTCATCACATTAAGCCTTAAGAATGCGGTTCATCTCATCCTGCAGACCTGATTTTGTCTGTTTAATAAGCCTTTCCTTATGTAACGAATCGTGAGCAATGAAAAGAAACATGATAATTTGTTATTTTTCTGGTTTGGTTTTTATTCGTGTTTTCATAGGGCTGCATGACCTTCAAACTTATTTTGCGCCTGCAGCGTTAATCAATGACTTGGTCTCTGGATGGTGACAAAATTATTTTTGGGTTTGCTCAGTGACCTTTTCTGTGATCTGTAGCTCTCAACTCTCCCACAGTAATTCTAGTCATGCCTTCTTGGCTACACTGACTCCTCCCACTCCACCCATTTTAACTCACCAAATTTATTACCTGGGGTTTATAGAATAAGGGCGCAGTGTTTATACCTGGGCTGGGCTCTCTGGGATGTTATGGTTGGCAGTCTGTCATGGTCTCCACTTTTTACCTCGTTATCTGACCTGGACACCGTAACCGTGTCAACCACTCTTCTATCAGGTAGACTCTCACTCTAGAATATGACTCTGTTGTCAACTGTCATATAAATTGAGGGAAAGTCTGACTTACTATATCCTACAAGAGGAGAATAAATCAGTAAGTTTCACTTCTGTGAAGCAGCTCATGCATAAAATTGAGGAAAAGCTAACTCGAAAAATTATCATGGTTTTGCTGAGGCAAAGAGTCACCTAGACCCTATTACACAGGTAGTCCCTGACTTGTGAAAGAGATGCGTTCCGATGACCCCATCATAACTTGAAAATATCGTAAGTCGAGACATGGCCAAAACACCAAAAACACAGAAAAAATACACCCTCTAACACTGAGACAACTGAACTCTGTCGCTCGCTGGTGAGAGTAAGGCATCTCACAAGACGGGAGATGCGTACATCCCAGCAGCATCCCAACCTATCATACTGTATATGCCTGCTGCATGAAAACTTAAACAATTTTACAGTTTTGCCATATCGCTGTCTTCATCATAAGATTGAAAAATTATAGGTCAAATTATCACAACTCTGGGACCATCTGTAATTCTTAATGAAAAAAACCTGGAGAATATTTTAAAAAACCTATTGGTTATGATACAGAAAACAATGATTTTTAAAAAAGCAGAAACAAGGCACATCAAAAAAAATGTTATTCTTTCCAGGAAAGTCTACCTTTAAATCATATGACTTCACTAATTTTGAAGAACTGGTCGACTAAGGGTGGATGCGATCAGACAGCATCACAAACTGGTTTCTTATGTCATTCATTTTTCCCCACTGTGACAAATTTTATGAGCTTTTGGGTTTTTGCATTTTCATGCGCTCAACACCAAAACGGCAGGCCATCTTGTGACTTTTCTCAAAATCCATAAAGAGTATTTTCCATTCATTGTTCACCTGTGTCATGACACTGTTCAAAGCCTAACATATAGCATCTCTCCAATGCTGACATGTAACCAATACATACACATTGTACTTTAGGAAAGTCAAAATTAGGAGAGTGCCTTCAATATCTCAGAGCCTTGGGGTTGTTATCATTGACTAAGGTGATAACAGAAGCCATACATGGGTTTCATATTTTTACAGTATTTTTAGTGCCACTTCCACCTACGGTCCACAACACAGCTGCACTGCTAGACGATGGCCACAGGAGAGCCATAAAATGGCAGTACATCTGTCTCTCCTGCATGCAGCTGGGCACAGCAGCTCTACAGGCCACTTGCTGACCCCCCCATTAATGGTATACGAGGTGTCTTCATGCAATTACAACAGTATTGAGATTCAGTGCTCAGTAAGATGTTACAAAGTGGGTACACTCACAATCCAAGACTCCGAATGAAAAAAATTCACACTGAGATTTACAATCATATTGCATATTGCAGTTTAGAACTTTGAGTTGTTCACAGTTCAGCATTTGTAAGAGACTATTCCCACATATTATAGTTTTTGGTGGGATATTGGGGTGATATAATTAAAGTACATACTTAAAACCAATAGAAAAAAACATGTCCCTTAGATATCCATTTGAGACAGTTTGCGTTGAAGGCTGAAGGCTGTCAGCTGCTGTTGGGCTATAGTTGCTTCTCCACACCTCGTTTGGTTAAAGGTAACGGAATGTTTTGTTCCTAAACAATGAAAGGTTGTTGAGTGAGAAACCCAGCTCAGACACATTCCCACCACGCAGTGGCTGGGCGTGTTGAGCCAGACAAATCACTCACACCTCGCTCCAACTGAAAGGAATTGTGGATGTCATATATCCTCCAAGGCTCCCTTCCCCAAGTGCAAAACTACAGCAAATTACAACCTTCATCTAACAGAGAGTACCGGAGAGTTCCTAAGATCATTTTATAAAGGCCATCTGGCATCGTACCCCATTTGTTTTAGTTTAATTTAATGTACGATAATAATGCAATTTCACAGCTTCTCCTTTCTGCTCCTATCATCTTTCTTTGCTTTGTAACTAAACTCAGGCTCTGTGTTTTGTTACCAAATGTCTTCATTATATCCACATCCTTCTCAAACACATAAAACGTGCATAATGTAAGTGCTTCAGTGGTAAATTACAGGTTATGTAGAAAAAAGAAGTCAGATTGACATTCAAGCATATTTTTGCTTGGTTTTACAAGAAGAATTATGGATGATCATATGCGATTTTGACACTTGCCAAAGCCCTGATCTCAAAGAGGTAAAGATGGCTACCAGTTGGAATTATGAAACAAAACTTAACCTGCAGTATTACTCAAAAATCCATATCAATTGCCTCCGTAATTGTAGGCTCTACCTACATGTCGAGCAGCCAAGTCAAAGTTGTTTAAAAAAATTACACTTTGGAACAAGGTATCAGTTACAGTGAAACGTCAAGTTGAAACATCTGGCTTAGGCCATTACCTAAAGTAGGAAAACCCCAGCATGAAAGAGCTTCAGAAGATGGAGAAGGAATCGTGAGGAACAAATTCTGACTCCTCCAATAGCTTCTCCCTTCCCGGCCATGTTATCTGCTGTGTTTAATTAGAGATGACACAGTCCACTTTTAGATGAAACTTAAACAGAAACATCTGGCATGGTGCTACGTTATGGTGCTTGTGAGTGTGCAAGCACGTGCGTGTGTTTTATGTATGTGTGTCTTATGTGTGCGTGTGTGTGTGGTGGTTGTTTGTGAAGAGCATAAAAACATTTTGTCTCTTATTCCACTTTACTGATTAATTTTTATTTTTTTTTATAAAATGACGGGTGCTCCTTACTCACTGAACTGTCAAAGCAGGCGGTTGATGCATTTTGAGTTTAATGCCTGTATATGATGCCTATAATATTTTAAATACTTTTTAATATGTTGCTTTTCACAGTGTTGGCTGAGATATGGAAAGTTACATAAAATGTAAATATTCATAACTTCATTAATGACGTGATTTATATGTTTTCATATGTAATGTTTCAGTGTAAGACAACATTTTTTGTGCATAAAATTAACTTTATTAGTACTACAAATAACATTTTTTAATGCAGAGGAAGTGAATCAAAACATCACCATTATTTTCTAAATATATAGAAAAAACCAAAATGCATGCATGTTTGGGCAGGCTCATAAGTAGAATGTAGAACAATGTGTCTGAGAGGGTGTGAAAGAGTCGTCTGAAGTTACACTCGTGCCATGTGTCTCTGACTGTTTGAGGTCAGCTGTAAGGGGCCACAACACTCTCTCACTCAACTTTCCATCCCCCAGGAGCCCCATATCAAAGAATCACCCGCTAATTTCTCTTAGCTTCCTGAGGTCAAAACGGTGCAGTGATTGATGATACCGCGTGTTTTGGTGGGAGCGAGGGGGCATGACGCAGACCCCGTGGTTAACCCCCCTTCAAGTGCTTCCTGAAAGAGCAGGTCTACAATTTGGGTACAAAATTAAAACATCAGCAAACAACCGCTAGGGGAATAGACACGTCGTGTGCATCTTAGCTTTGACTGTTACGTGACAAAAACAATTTATAAATTCACACTCGTAATCATAAAAAAAGAAGTTTCACGTGAAATGTGTGTAGTCGAGGACTAATCACACGCACATGTCCATCACAAAAAAGTAAGAAAGTATTACACATACTGCGTAACACGGGAGGAAGAAATTAGAAAGGGGAAGGTCTTCCAGCCTCTGCTTCGATGTGTTATACCATGCTGGTGAAAGACCGCAAAAATCTGCCCGTCAGCCACGTCAGGAGCAAGCTGTTATTTTCCTGTCTGTAGTCGTTTAGCATTTGAGGCGTCAGCACTTTCACGGCCAGTGACACGCGAAAAGGGTCCCCTCGGCCCTACGAGCTAGTGGAGGATGCCCATCAGAGCTCGGACCGTCTGCTCTGTCGGCTGCAGCGGAAGCCTGCTGTCAGCTGAGCGTTTGAGAGCCCCGCCGTTTTATATGCGCAATTAAGTGTCTGAGAGGAAAAACGGAGTAAGAAACGTTTGTTTTTAAGGTTAAAAAAAAATCTATAGAGGCTGGCGATAGTTTGTAAGGAGAAAGTTTGCTGCTTATTTATTACCAACCTTCTGGGTAACACATAAATAGATATTTAAAGCATATAAAAGTTTCTATGATTTATTTCATATGTAACGCCAAATGAAAGCTGTTTTCTGCATGATAAACAAACAAAAAAAATTAACTGTTAAGTTAATCACTTAACTGATTTCTTAACACGCTGTTATGGTTTCAACTCCGATATACATTACACAGTGCGGTTGGTCTTTAAGGATGGTAAACAGTGGGCTATATCAAATTTAATCAAATAGATGTAGTAAGTTTATTAAGGCTTCCTCTGAACATTTAAAAATAATTTAAAACTAAAAACAGGGTCATCAGAACTCGTACACACATGGGCAGTGTGTGAACACACCAAATTCCAGAACGGCCGTCCGACCGTGTGTGCGCATGCGTTTGTTATTTTTAACATAAATGGTTTGTAGAGCTCTAAGCCCCCACCGGACAACAAAATTCAAGTGATATTTCGTTTATAAATGTTTGTCCAGCAACAAACAACGCCCCGACCCCCTGAACTTAAAAAATATGTGGAATATCACTTGCTTGCAAATGCTGTTAAATGGACTTACTGGTTCTCACGCGTGCCGGGTTTTACCAAAATAAAACACTTTCCTTCTTTTTTGGCACTTAAAGTTGAAGTATCTTACCGATCTACTTTGCCAATGTCGGTTTGCAATAAGCGTAATTAAAATGGGTGCAGCAAATGAGCACGTGTGATGTAATTCGTGCCTTCTGTTATACATGAACGCACACCAAAGAAGGTGCACTCAATGCTTGAAATAATGTTATCGACAATGAAACCAGTGGTGCAAATATGTATCTTTCCAAGAAATGTAGTGCGAAACATTATTTATTCTTTCAAATGAGCCACATATATGAAAGAAATCGAAAGATTATTTATACGGAGACGTTCACTGCAGCACAAAAGTTTGGTACACAGCAATCCAATACCATAAAAGGCTGCTTTTCATTTTGCTAAAATGAATCCAAGTGCTCTAAATTACCTAAATGTGTCTGAATATGAGGGTGACAGAAAACTCCTCTATATCGGTAATGTTATGTGATTTCCGTCTACTGCCGTTTGTAGAATAGAAGATACTCCAAATTACACTAATTATAATTCCAGCACCGTGCGAGCGGGCGGGCTAATTAAACGCTGCACCCCGAGCATCAACTGCAGATCTGAGCGGCTGCCTTGCAGCTCCGGCGCTTCGCTTTGTACCCCTGCAGCATCCCGCTTTCCCAATACAAGTCAAACCGAAACAGATATACTCTGGAACGTCAGCAGCGAGAGCCAATAGAATTTGTGTAAAAACCCTTTGCAGCCTAACTATTAGAACCAGGATGCAAAAGAGGTAACAGTTATCAGCGGAAGTGGCTGATCTGCTACTTGATGATGATGATGATGATGATAATAATAATAATAATAATAATAATAAAACTTATGCTCGTGTTGTATCCTTACAACAAAGCAAGCGACCCGAGTATGCAGACGCTCCTACCTTTTTTATTGTGTAGCTGAGTAATGAACAATGTGCAGGAAATCTGATTGCATTCTCTACGAAATTAAGAGGGAAAATAATCTTATGCTGTAACTATTAAAAATATCATACTTGGTTGAGCTGAAATATTAAATTATGTAGCTTAGTTGGAATATTTTGTTCTGTTGTTGAACGAAATAAAATAATCGTTTCCCTTGTCGTACGCTCGTAGATTTCGTTTCGATTTTGCATAAAATAACCTATTTATTGCCGACCGGTTTATTTTAAAACAGCGCCCTCCTTTACCCAAAGCACAGCACATGTTTAATCCCAAGAACAACCACAGTGGTTGGGCGCATATCTGATTAATTATGTACATTAAAACCAGTCAATGTCAAATGCAAATGGGAAAAATAATGACAATAAGCCGTATAACAAAAGAGAAACAAGGAAAGAAAAGCTATGCTATGAGACAGTGTGTTTGTGAGTCCAGTACCAGCAGCAGCAATGCTCAGGCCTTTTAACTAACACAAGTCGGAATTAACCGTATGATTTTATTGTAATTAAATTTGTATATCGATAAGAATGATTACAAATTGTACATGGGACTGAACTGACAAACTGCTGTATGAAGCACTGGGGATCAGCAGCCCATAAAACTTGTCATTGTCAATGTCAGTTTATTTATGTATATTAAAAGTACAATAAATAAAGTAAAAATATTAGGAATCACAATGTTATTGTGGATGCCAAAAGATTCATACAACATTAAATGGCTGAGACAATTAAAATGTTTTCTGATGTTTCTTGAATGAACGAAGAGAGGGAGTTTGTGTGATAGAGTGGCAACTCATTCCACAATTTAGGCGCAACCACTGAAAAGGCACAGTTACCCTGACTTTTTAGTCTAATTTTAGAGACTACCAGTAGCAGCTGGTCACTTGACCTAAGGTGCAGTGCTGGTTTGTAGGGTTCCAAAAGGTCAGAGATGTATGAAGGTGTAAGATTAGTGTAAGATAAGTTGTAAAATGTAATGTATTTGGAAGATTAAAACCACTCAGAACGTTTAGAATTTTAAGTCTTTTTTTTCCTTTCTTTGACAATTTGGACAGACAGATGGTGGGAGCTGACGAGAGACAGTGCAAGGGGGTGATCCTGTTCTTTTTAGAGAAGAAGAGAATAAATGGCATTCCTTGTGGATGAGGTTAGCGGTGGTCTGGGGAAAAGAGTGGAGGGGGGCTGGGTTTTAGAAGAAGAGGATGTAGTCTGAGAGCCCACTGGGTCAGGGGCTTAATTTAACACAGACCGGTAAACAGTAAGGTATAGGAGATGCTGGTCTAAAGAACCATGGACCAGCAGGTCAGGGAAAAAACTGTAGAAGGAACATGATCTCATCAACATCAACATGTGAGTTTAACTTATATATGACCTCATATCAATGTTCAAATTGATAGACCAAAAATCAGTACTGTTTACTCAGAGTGAAAAGCTTGAACCCAGCACATGGCTCAAGCGGACCATGTTACAGCAGTTATGACAGGCTCGTCAAGTAACAGTTAAGGAGCCACCTCAAAGCCTGGAGTTTGCAGCCTTATTCTTCACATAATGCTCTCCACCACAAGAAACAGCTTCGTGTTCACACAGTCAGAGCACATCTCATGACTGGAGGTTCAGTGTGTAAAACCAGTTCAACTTCAAAACACTGACACTTTCCCCAAGTACACTTCACCAATAACTTTTTGTGTGTGTGTGTGTGTGTGTGTGTGTGCTAACGGTTTAAGGACAGTTCATAAAATCCAGGTCTGATATTTGTTTTGCTCTATAATGGTGTGCAGATGTCTTTAAATTCATCAAAAATCTAATCGGAATTTTGGCTGGATTTTGACATTTAATTGCATTAAAATGACCAACAGGAAATGACTTTTCAGACATAAGTATGGGGATTTTAAAGGTTTCTTCTCATTACTAAGGCACAATTGGTCAGTGGAGGCTTGGTCTGTCACCCCTGTGTGTACAATACAGATGTGGCTCCCAGTTGGGATGACATGGGGTGTGTGTGTGTGTGAGAGCAGCCATGAGGTTCCTTCCCAACACTGCTCCATCACAGCTGTAATGCTGGATGTTATGAACTGAGCCCTGAATTGCACTGTTTCTACTGGCACAACAAAACACATTTTCACAGCAAGAATATATCAAGAACCCACCTTCTTGTGGTGAATTCCATCTTGGCACAATACTGTCTATAAAAGTCTCATCTTTTCCCTTTATTTATTTATTTATTTACTTATTTATTGCTTTCATCTTTAATAGTTTAATTTTCCCATAAACCACATGCCAGTAGTCATTCTCTCAATTTAAATATGTTTTTTTCCTAGCAATGGTTAAATGTTAGGTTTTCAGTTATCCTGTGAATTAAAAGTGTTCATCCAAAAGCCGCGAGTTTTTTTAATGTCTTTTCTAAATTGAAGAGGCATGTGCCAGTAAATTGCTTCCATATTGTCAAAAATCATCAGTCTTATGAAGCACAGACACAAGCTTACTGAAGTGTGTTTTTCACAGGTTTTATTTTGCGGAGTGCTTTAATTTCTCTAGCATCTCAAGTTGTAAGGCAAGTTTTTTTGTTGGGGGCTTGGGGGCTGTCTTACTGTCTCTTGTATCAGGAATCAGGTCTTCAAATAGTACTTCTGAAAGAAAACACTTTAAATTCACAGTTTATTTGCTTTTCCCCATGCTTTCCCCAGATGACTGCATTATTGACTAAATGCCATATACTAAGAATGACAGGTCAGAAATGGGGGGGGCTGAGATTGCTCACTGTTGACATACAGGCTGCCCCCTCAGCCAAATTTTCTTTGCACAACCTAGTCTAGGTCTTAAGTTGTTCTTCAAACACACTGCTGTCTGCAGCAATGAAATGTCTATTTAAAATCATTTTGTTTGCCTGCCTGTCTACCTGTTCTGAACCATAAACCCACAGGCAACATTCCTTTGTTTATTTAATTCAATAACTCTAACTGAAAATGAAAATGTTACAAATTTAGACAACAAAGAAGTACTGTGTAAAGTACCAAGAAAAAAAGAGAACTTACTGTACTATAAAATAATATAAAAGATGAATAACAAAAAATATATATTATCAAGACTCATGTGTATGGTCATTGTTTCAAGTCATTACAAAAAAAAAATTACAATTACTATGTAATATTTCTACAAGCTGTTAGAATTGCTACATGTATTTTTACCTGTGTACTTTTCACAACAAGAAAAAACTTGTACATTTTTAGCAAAACATTTTAAAACGTAAATTTATTGTGCAAATATTGTATGAAAATACATTATGAAAAGTTAACAGTAAAGCCAAATAGAGAATTGTTTTGTCTTTCATTAAAGTTTAGCTAAACAGAAACAGTGGTTCATCATGAGTACACCACCCTGTCATTTTAGCTTCACCCACTGCCCCTCACCAATTTACCACCCATACACTTGGCATAACTTTAAAAAGTTGCCCATCATACGCCATCTGTCACAGCTGACTGTGATGTGCAAACACAGTTATGGTTATCATTGCAGTCTGTTCTGGCATGCTTGTTTGAAATTAATTAGTCTCATTTGTGTCTCCCACATCCTTGCTTATGGATCAGATAGCTGTCAATGAAGGTAATTTACTGCTGCTGTGAATGGGCTGTTTGGGGTGCGGGTGTGTGTGTGTGTGGGGGGGGGGCATTGAGGCTAATCCCATGCAAGCCAGGCCAGGACCACACCACAAAAGAGAACAAGTGCAAATGTCAATGGTTCGTTAAGGGCACCAGATGAGCTAACCCCGCTAACGGCATCCTTCAGGTATTATCCTGTCTTCAGACAGGGTGAAAGGAGTCATATTATTTTGGTCTACACTTTATGTATCCTTTGTACAATGTAGCCCATTTAAGCATCTTGTTCATATAAAAATAATATATATAAACTATGCCTAATAATAATTGTAATTATATATATATATATATATATATATATATATGTGTGTGTATGTAATAATTAATATTATTAATATTAATTATTATTAATAATAATAATCATAAAAGTGTACTCCACTGTGCATAAATACATCAGAACAGATTAATCTGAACACAATTTTCGAGCAACGCAGATGCTGTAGAAGGACCCAAACGGCACGCCAGTCCAACAGGAGTAAATAAATGGCAGAGCAAAGATGGAAGAAACACTTCAGATTCCACCTGCATTTGCCTTTCTCCAGTGAAGGCTGCCCAGCCTGTGCACCTGTGTCATCCCGACTTTCACTGCGTCCTGTTTTTTACTAATGGACTAATGTGCTGCAGATGACATCTGCATGTTCTACAATCATACAGATTACCATTGTGAAACTACAGACGTAAATGAAAAAAAAAGGTTGGCTGCTTTTCTGCTGTGATTCTATGCAATGTCTTTCAACACTTACATATACATTACACTTGGGAAATATGAGTAATTTAGGGATTTATGCTAATTAACAAAAGAGTTAGTGAGTGGGTCAGCTTTTAACAGTCTTTTGCCAGCTTTTAAAGTCTTATGCTAGCGGTCTGGCTTTGAAATCAAAATCTGTGAAAACATTGACGTCACTTGGATAAGGAAGTACAAAATGGCTGCAAGGACTGTTGAATTCATAAGACATAATCCTTTCATGTACACACAAAACTTCATACTCAATGATTTACAACAGCCTCTATTTCAGGATTTAAGAACCAATTAATTCAAATTAAAGGTAAAATTAAAAAACAAATGAGGTACTAACTGTAGTTCTTGTTCCATACTGGTAACATTTTTAATACATTTGTAATGTATTAATATTGAAAGGAATAAACAGATTTTCCTATACTACTGCTCACAGACAGCACAAAAAGTTGGATAAAATATTTTGCACCTTCAAATTTTGAATCTATACTTTAATGTATTCTAATGTTCACATGAACATAACATTTATCTGGTCCTCTTATAACGGTATAAAAGAGCGAATTCAATAATGCATATAAATGTATATACAAAGAGATGACTTGGGTTAAGGTGAAGTGTATGCGGTACTTACACATTGTTTCATGTTCTGTTCTTAAATACCTTAATAGCAGCAGAGCGCGTTATGCTTAGGTTACCATCTGATGTATTAATTAAATCGCAAACGTTGCCGATCAGACCATTCGAAAGTCTTCTACAACAGTCCCCATTGGTCACACCACATGACAGCAGCAAATCGATTATTGTTCAAATAAGCAGACCTCGCTGTCTATACCGCTAAGCAGAATTTCCAATTAATCCTATGTTTCATACATTTATAGCGGTGCAGCGCAGTCGTTTCTGTGTGAACGTGAAACCTGTCATTAAATTCTCCAGATGAGGTGCGGTTAGTACATTACAGAAAATACAGCCGGCCACCGATGAAATTACTTTGTTTCTGTGTTTTGCGGTTAAGCATATCGAATGAATCAAAAGATTATTGGTTTGGAAGTGCCGTTATCTGAAGCATACGTTTCATGTCTTTGGCACTGGTGTAAGAATAGCCTACATATGATATTTATTTTTAAATGAGCTCTTGGTCAAACATAATATTGTAAATAATCCCATAACACAGGCACCCTGAAGGCCCCGTAAGCAGTTCATCCCCACATAAATAATACCACGTAAAACTCTTCATTAACCCACTTAGCCTTCACGGTCCTATCAGAGCATTACTGGATCCAAATTCCATGAAAGTTAAATTATATTTTAATTAAATCATTCCGCTCCTATTAACCATTGTATTTGGAATTATCTCTGCTTCGACTGGGAAAGCACAGGTGCCAGTACATGGGGTACCTGTAAAACAGGTTCCCTGTAGTTGCGTACCGGTAAGTACCGGCCTACTTTGTTCGCAGGGAATTAACGAATATTTTTTTGTAATAAACACTGGAGGAAGTAAAACAAGCAGTTTTAATCAAGGTTTGGATTTCCGTTTAAAACATTTCGTTTCGATTAGCAAATTCAAATAAATTTTAAACAAATTCACATAAATATATGCCCCATACGCCTATCTGCAATGCAAAATCTATAGTATGTGTTTCATTCCACTGGCGATCCTGCGTTTCACGTTTTATCCAGGATGTAAAATTCCCATGTGATTGTATGCATTAATTATCTGAACTGGTGTATGACCAAAAATATAAAAGACGGATTAGGTGCTTTAACTAATGCTTTCAGTAGCTATATTGGCTAGTTTTTTTTTAAACGTCCATCAGTTTCGCCACATAAAATACGGTGTAAATAAAATGTTCGTGTATTGTACAATTGACCTCAGTATTTTAAAATGCTGAAAAAAATCAGCTTTAGAAATGAGATTCACGGGCTGAGAGTCGCTCAGAGAATCACTCAGTCCAGTAGCACACAAAAGGTGAGTGACAGTTAATTAATATTGCATTAATTTTGAAATGTCCATATATGGTCTTAAAAATTGTTTTATTTCACATTCACATTTTAAAATATGACACTAATGAGTGTGATTATCACATGTGCACACAACAAAATAAAATACTCAATCAAAGCCCGTGCATAATTACTACGACCTAATTAATTAAAGTAATAATAATAATTATAAATTCAGTTTAATATGTAATAATTTCCCATTTTTATATAATAGTTTACATTATGTCTATATGGACATTTTTTGTAATCGTACAGTTTCTATAAGAGTTTTTAAATCACAGTAGTGTCATGCAATTGTTTGCACGAGTGTAAAACACTGCTTTGGAAACCGACGTTTACGTCCGCTCTTCTAAGAAAAGTGCGCCGCAGATTATACGGGGAAAAATCCGAATACAGTCCAATGAAGCAGTGGTCTTGTAGTAGCCAAGTTAACTCTTCACAGTTCTCGTTAATCGAGAGCACTGTTAGAATCTCACTTGACCAGCAGAATCGAGCTAATTTAGGATTTTACCTGTACTGCACTCGAGCATGCAAGATTTTTGGAGTTAACGTGTGTTCGCTCCATTCATTTTCATGTTTCAGTATTTGGATGTCTTCACATTTCGCAGACGCACAAAAAGAACATAAAAGCTATCTGTAGCAACCGGTGAGTGCAAATGCCATTTCTCTTCAGATGTGAGGCAATGCAAGTCAAATGATTTGTTCCACATCGGAGGAATCTTCTCGAAGCATTATATGTAAAAGATATTGTTGTCCTATCCATTTAACTTACCGAAACGAAAGTGGAGAATTATTTACCAGAATTATTACATTCTGGAATACACTCATCCACGGTGATACAGTTTAGTACTTGAATAGATGTATTCTCCAAGAAGGAAACTTGGAAACGTTACCGTATGGTTCAAAAAACAGTGCATTCTATTTATAAAAGATCTTGTTTAAAAAAAAGTGTTTTTATTTTTACATAAGATTTCGGATTGTAAACACAAACACCACATCTATTGCAGAATCCGTTCTAGTTGCATTGACAGCAGCATCAGTCATTCTGGCGCATCGCTAGCTCCAGTGACACGAATCTGGGCTGTTGAACCACATTGTTATTTATGAGGTTGTCAAAGCAAAAAATGTTTGGACGCGGTCTGGACGCTTGATTTTCCAGACGGTGTTACATGAGATCGACTTGGTTAATTTTATTTTGTAAACAAAATTTGTCTTGTGTATAATATTGCGAAAGTCTTATGCATGGTAGTATACGATAAACTCCTTCACATCTTTTAAAATTTCAGCTGTTATTTCATATAGAGATTGTTTTGGTTGTTGACTGTAATAAATTTTATTTTTGTGGCTGTTTCCATGCCTCGGCGATTTGTTTAAATGATTTATTAGGTTATCATTGTCGGGCCATGTCAGTTGTTAATCTGGGGTCACAAATAGTTAAATTACCAGTTATAATTTTATTCATAATTTAATGCCATTTGTAGTTAAAGTAACTGAACATCTACATTATTACCATGCTAAAAAAGAATGGTAAACGGCGACTTCTTTCTAACGGAATTTCGTTTTGTACCTGGTGCTGTGCAAAATGATTTTTTGCAAACACCGACGAACTAAGAACGAAATGCTATCAATAAAGGACACGTTTTTTTAAACCAATCACTGCAAATCCTTTGTAGCCTATAGTTGTGTAATATTTATTATTGTAGTCCCCAGACAGTGTTAATAAAATTTGTTAAACAGTATACATAATCCTTTGGCTTTTTAAGTGATAGTTTGGTATTTACTGCATCGCTTGCAAATTTTTGTCTACCACTTTAATTTTTCACTCGCGTTCTAGTGAATCAAACACGGAGTCTGGCAGGGCGGTGCATTTTCAGCGGGAGAACAAAAAAAAAACGCTTAACAGAGATAGTATGCAGATGCGTTTCTCGTATTATCATAAGCAAATAGTCGTGCTCTGAGCTAATACAATCCCATCTGTGTTACTTTATATGGAGTTAGTGCAGAGCTGTGATAATGAAATGTGCAGTGTCTCACAGACAGACATCTCAATCAGCCACTAATCCCGTTATTTTACTGCTGAAACACAAAACTTGCAGCCAGACTGCTGGTGCCTGGCTCAAAGAAAGGGTCTTCAAGTCCCTGTCCAAGGCAGCCCCGCACATACATGCATTAATGCCCCAATTCTTCTTTTTCTTGTAATAATAATAATAATAATAATAAATAAAAAGAGGTCTTAAACATTATACATCAATAAATTTCATTTCCACATCACCCTCTAGGTGGTTTCTATAGTTTGTATATTCCTTTCTTGACAAAGACAATGTTTTAAATGAAGTTCTTGCATTTGGATATTCTTTTATAATATAAAATAGATTGACAGAGTAGTGGAAACGCACCAAACTGCTGTATGTTACTGTGCACGTGCTGAGGCAGAGCACTGCTGTTTTGTAGTGGGATCTTGCACTGGTCTTCAAGGAGAAAAACCTCAAGATCTTTAAGGGATGTAGAAGATGGAACTCTGCTTTGCACGCTGAGCTTCAGAATGTTCCCTGAAGGCTCAGCGATGTACAGATTAGCTGGTTTTAGAGGACGCAGACACAATTTGACTTCAGACTGGTGTTCTCAAAACCAGTATGAATTTGTTTGCTTGTTTTGTAACACGTCGTTATTTTCCTTGGCTGTTACTCAACCAGGCATTGAAATCACTGGACCCAGTAAGTCCACAACACAGCCACCTCTATGAAGTTGGCAGCACTGGCACTGTAGAATAAGGACGTTCTTCAAACACGAAGTTGTTTGGTTCATAGAAATAGGGTTAAAGGTGGGACGACCAGGTTGTATGTTTCTTATGCTGAGTTATGTGTCTTTGAACATTAGCCTTGGATACGTGTGATTTGCACCCCCCTTGCTACAAACTCTGCCTCGATGAAGCTCGGTGTTACATCGTTGGTAAACTAATGAGTAACATGTTTCTCCCAACTGTCCTGCATTTATTGTTTATTTTAATTAGCTCCAAATTCGTGTTTTCAGCATGGCACAGCTCAGCTATACATTCTCTCAGTCATAGAACAGAAGGAACACAAGTATCACCCCCTAACTATCAGTTTCAAAAAATAACAGTTCAGTCAAGATACTCACAGCTAACAGCTGTTGAGGTAATTTTTTGAGTCTGTTCTTTTATTGCATTTAGCAGCTGTCATGTTACGGGTCCCTATACTTCTGTTACTGAGTATAAACTTCATATCACTCTCCTTCTCTACTGATGCAGTTCATCAGAGATGGGCTCTTGCCTTCATCTTATTATATACTTTAACGTTTTTGTGATTCGTGCACCTACAGTCTAGACCACTTTGGGCCTAGTTTACTTTGAAAATCCACTTAGCTGATCAAAGTGTCAGGCCTCTTTTAAAGAAGGCCTGCGCTGCTAACTGACAGTTAGTCTAATGTCGTTCACCTGTGTATTTTTGAGTGTGATTTGGTTACACTTTTTTATTTTGTGTTTCCATTATTTGCCTGTTGTCTTTTAGTTATTTCCGCTCCTTAAATTCGATTACTGAATTACGGGTTTAAGTGTTCATTTTTTCCCGGTTTAATGCCCTCTACTGGCAATGCATTAGATTTGCTAATGGAAAAAGGCACACGATCCCAACATGGGACTTACCGTATTACTTCTGTTTAGTGGGATGAATAAATATTAATGGATTAATATTTTATTCATTAACATCATTTTTTGGTGAACTTTCATTATACAGTTAGCAAAGTGTACATTATACAGTTATTTCATTCCATGGAGTCATCACTGACATACTTTTAGCAAACGATTCGTACATGTCAACTGTTCTGTCAGACTTGCTTTATCTTGTTTTGTAGCTGTTTAAAGATGTTCATTCAGAATATTATTTACGTACTTCGCCTATAGCTGTTGTTGTGAGCGGTTTGCTGCAATAACTATGATGCAGAATTTGGACTATAAAACATTCAATCTGTTTCTGATATCATTGTTATCATTGTGATATTTCTTTTAAGAAGTACTACTGCTATTATTAAGAAGTACTCAACAACAACAACAACAACAATTATTATAATGATAATAATAATAATAATAATAATAATAATAATGTGGTTTTCTTTTTGCTTTAAAACTACATGAGAAGAAGGAGTTATAAAGAAACGTAATAACAGAAATGTACCTACACAAGGACACTTAAGTGTCATGCTTGCTTTCGATCAATTCGTTCCGTCCATTTAATATGCAGAAGTTGTTAGACTGACTCCAGGGAAAATTAAATGTATAATGGATGCTTTTTTCGTGACAAGGAATATGCTGATGAGGCCATTTTATGTCGTCCTAATCCCGCGTAAAAAGGTTTTTTCATCGCGCACATATTGACCGCGTGCATAGTAAGTGTGTTTGCGCCGCTAATTCCGAAGGCTGATCGGTAACGGAGGAACATGTCAGGCAAAATAAGACAAATCAATGGCGTAGTTATTATCTGTAGTAATATATATACATAATATGTACAATATATTTTTTTACTCAAAATTATTCTGGGGTGTTTATGCATTAATCAAAATTGGCCAGTACGTCGACGTTTTCTCCCACTAAAGCAGTTGTGTCCAATTCGTAATTATTAATGGATTTTGTTAGTAGACCTTTATTTGGACTTGCCACAAAATCTACATTTTAATTGCACTTTGAGAGTACACGGATCAAGCCACTCTCACAAGTATTAGGAGAACGATATAAATACTAAAATGCCGACAGTAGACGTATTTCCCTTTCGCGGGTCCAGCGAATGATAACATAAAGAGCGAGTGTCTTTGTTGCGTGTATAATTTAAAACCGCACTTCATGCAGCTACACAAACAAACAAAAATGTACAGGGATTTGGTAAATTCTGAGCTCCTCAAACTAAAATTGGAAGATGTTAAATAACAGCGAACGTACATAAAGGGCACGAAATACAGAACAATGAGTACTAGCTAGTGGTAACATGCAAGAGCAGATGGAAACATGCAGATCTCATTAAGAGAGGCTATTTCTGAAGTGATTACGGTGTAGAAAATGACCCGACAGTTGTTTTCCCCAACTCTGCCTGCATTTCTCGGCTATGCCTGTAAAGGAGGTGCACATTAAGGCCTCGTCAGGTGTTAAATACAACCGTAAACTGCAGTGCCTACACGAAGGCAGAAAGGGCACCACTGAGGAGACGGACACTGAACTGATATATTCTCATATCATTTTTGTTATTAAAATAAATAAATAAATAATCTGTTGTAACAATTTTTTGTCTGTTACCGGTTTCAGGAGTTTTACCAATTAGCGCGCCCCTTAAATGTTATTTAAGCATAGCATTAAACAATAAGCAAATCGCAAGAATTTATCTGTACCTATTATATCTTATTAACACATTTGACACATTAAATATTAATTTATATATTTAACAAATTGCGTATTTTAGTCTATTTTAATCACACCTTTAACTCTTAAAAACGCAGAAAATCTGACGCATCACAAAGTTCAGTTAATCAAGCTTACCTGAAATTAATAAAGAAGGAAAAGGCAGAAATTAAGTTTGTGTCACTTCCATTAAACGCGGTTTTAAATGTACTTTTTATGTCGTAATATCAGTCGGCATTTATAAGGTCTTTGTATCCACTAACGTTTCCGTTAATATTATAGGTTAGTTCATGGCAGCGTATAAACATTCCCCTCGTAAAATAACATTGACCATTAAGTGTCTGTCTGGTTGGAAGACAGTTCATTTAATGAATACATTATGCAACGGAATATGCATTAATTACAGCACATCACTAATTAGGGAAGTTAACACATTATTTGAAGCACAATTTCTTTTTCCTGTATTAATTACCTTCTCCAAAGTGAAAATTGCAAAGACATTATTCGTTTTACCGCAAGCGGGTTGTGCATGTGCGTTTGTTTAAGGAAACAAGCAAGCTTATATAGCGCTATAATCGTTTGCATTGCGGGTTCCTTACATAGTTCTATGCATTTCCTTTAACATTTTTATGTGGAAAACTGCTGGAAGTTTTGCGCTGTCTCGGTGGGACACTGCTCCCGTTGGTCGTGGAAAAAAGGTTCAAGGCTGAAACTGACAGCTTGTCAGAAAGTGGGAGGGTTCACCTGACGTCAAATGTTAAAACACTGGAGGCACAGAGCAGACAGAGACCTGGGAACGAATGAAGTGGAAATGGGACGCTCTTATCTGTCTGTGCCCTCCTGTGGATATGCGACTATCACCTACCTGTCACGGGGACAATTCTACTAAATAGCGCTATCAACCAGGATATATGCATGCGCTCCAATGTTATCCGAATACCTTTATTTTGTTGTTAATTTGCTTTTTATTTTTGACGGTTGTTTAATCTCTGGTAATTTGTTTTAACAGACCGAGAACAAGTTTTTTTTTTCTGGAACTGCGAGCTCCAAAGCATTTATCACGAGTGAAAAGGGGTTTCTGATCGGGTTAAGGAACGCGATTTGGCATCCGATCTGTTATCGATGACTTCCATGAAAGGTCCACTGTATCTGGATCACCATTTGCCCGGGAATAAATTCAGCCCTGGGAACCAGACAGATTTAACTATGGCTTCGGGTCTGCAGCCCCTCCAGCGGGCTGTTGATGCCAAACACCGTCTAGACGTACGTTCAGCCTCGGCTACTTCCAGCCCGGAGTCCATAGGTAAGGATCGAGTTCTGCCCGTTTGCATATCCCCGCAAAAAATGAAGAGAAATAATACAATTGCATTGGTTCCCTTTACACTGCCAGAATAAAAGAAAAGTTATCGCACACTAAGCTCAAAATGGTAAATCACGTGAAACGCATACACGTTTAAGTTATGGATTACACGTTTCCGAAAATAAAAACCAGCATGAGTTTTGTCGTGTTTGTGTGATTCTTGTGAGGGTACAGTGTACGATTCTCGCAAGAATTACTATTTCAAAGTGGACCATCGCGTTATGAGTCACGTATTAAATAACACCGAAGTTTCGTTTCCAAAGCGCCCGAGCTCGCATTTCGTTTGGTGTTGTTTAATTTCCATGGAAATCAACAAACAACCACAATAACCGTGTGATGTTTGTTATATTATGTGATGTGCCCATTTCGAAGATAGGATGCTGTAATTACCATCTACACACAGAAGCAGCCTACAATTTTATAACTATAAAATGCCAGCAAAACTAGTGTATGCCTTTTATCTATTGTTGCATTATCTTTCTTGTAAAAGTGTGTGCGCTATTTTGGAGTTAGTTACTACCGAAGTCTTTCGTTCTTTTGAATGCAGAGAGAGAGAAAAGTCATAATAAAAACGAAGAAACCTCCGAGGATCCGTCGAAAAAGAAACGGCAGCGAAGGCAGAGGACCCATTTTACCAGCCAGCAGCTGCAGGAGCTGGAGGCCACCTTCCAGCGGAATAGGTACCCGGACATGTCCACCAGAGAGGAGATAGCCGTGTGGACCAATCTCACCGAGGCCAGAGTCAGGGTACGTCTCCAGAAATCTTAGCGTTTCTTTAAAACAAAGCACCGTCGTTATTTCATAATGTAAGGGTCATATATAACGTTTTCCACTGTTATACGGGTTTATTTTTACACGCGTGGGTAGCGCTGCATGGTGTGTAAGTGCTCGAGTTTTAGGGATTCGAGTCATACTAAATTTTATATAAATAACCGCACAACGCAAAACGAAAGATTAATTTTATGAACAAAACAAACGTTTTATTTCTTATTTCACAAAATATGCAAAATACACGCAAGCTAATAGTTTGCCGAATTTCATCTTCTCATCACAGTTTACATGTTTTAATTGTTAAACTAAGGTTATATTACTACAAATTTCGATGCGAGTGAATGTATACTTACACACCAAAAACAAAATGACATTTAAGATATGAACAGCGTATTCTGTTATAAAAAAAAAAATCAATTTTATGCCACCATTCCGATGGATTATACTGAAGAAAGGATACAGCAACATGAATGCTTATTAAAGGGCCATTGAGTTTAAGTATTCCTTCACAATGTCTCTTGTGTATTTAACTGGTTTTAGCTTTATTTAAAGTATGGTGATTTTTTTAATATATATAATATAATTGTCTCACTTGTGGTAATGATATCTGGTTGTAATATTTACAATGTTAGTGCTGACAATAAAAAAATTTCCTTAATGCAGGTATGGTTCAAGAACCGTAGGGCAAAATGGAGGAAAAGGGAAAGAAACCAACAAACGGAACTTTGCAAGAACGGATTTGGACCTCAGTTCAACGGACTAATGCAGCCCTACGATGACGTGTACTCCAGCTACACGTACAACAACTGGGCCGCCAAGGGAATTACGTCAGCCTCCTTGTCCACCAAAAGTTTCCCTTTTTTCAATTCCATGAACGTCAATCCGCTGTCATCACAGACGATGTTCTCCCCACCGAACTCCATCTCCTCCATGACCATGACGTCCAGCATGGTGCCCTCGGCCGTAACTGGAGTGCCGGGTTCAAGCCTGAACGGCCTCAACAACCTGAGCAGCCCGTCTCTGAACTCGGGGGTGCCGACGGCGGCCTGTCCGTATGCGTCGCCCCCCTCTCCTTACGTCTACAGGGACACATGTAACTCCAGCCTGGCGAGCCTGAGACTGAAAGCCAAGCAGCATTCCAGCTTCGGATACGTCCAGAATCCGGCCTCGAATCTGAGCGCGTGCCAGTACGCGGTGGAGCGACCCGTGTGACGTCTGGGAATTATACAACGGGCTCTCAGGAAGCAGATGGCACACACAGCCCTCAACACGGCACTATCTGAGTAATGAAATGAGCTCAACTTTGGGGTGGGATTTCTGAATCAAAGGCAGTTACTGTGTGTTCACACATAAGTATTTTTGTTTGCCCGAGAGCAAAATCTGAGAGGACGTTATGTTTTATTGTACTTTAAGAGTTTAATGCCTCAATGCTGTACGTAAACTGAATGGTGAAATTAATTTTATAAATTCCTGATTTTTTTTTCCAATATTTAAGCTATTCAAAGCATGTGGAAAGCTAAAGGGACAGTTTTTGCTTGCCAATAAGGTAATGTATGTAAAAGTGCACCATTTATTTCTTTTCAAACCCATTATAAATTTATTTTCAGATGCTTTTGTGAATATGGGTTTTAGAATGCAAACTGGGTCACCAAGAAAGGCACACTAAAATGTTATAGCCAAATCGAGAATTTGCCCTGTGTGTAATTTTAGTATGAATTTTGATTTTGAAGGTAAAAATAATAAAATATTGCTTTATTTAATGGAAACCGAATTGTTCATAAGATCTATGCACCTCGGATTCGTTTTGTAAATAGCGTTTGAATTTCATTTGCAGAAATATGTAAATATACATTGAAAGATGAAAATTTGAATTACTGCTTGTTTAATAAGTCAATAATCTAAACAGAAAAAAATTTCACACGTCGCAAACTAGTTTACATCATTGCGTGTGAAATTCTACGTCAAAACACTCATAAACAGTAATTTGTACAAGTACTGAGTCAACAGACTTGCAGTTCAGAGGTTTGCCTTGTCTGGTTGATTCACATTGCTTTGATTGGTTTTTTTTTCCCTTCATGTATTCAGGTGGCGACTACGAACCCCGACAGTGGTAATGTTTCAGTTGGTCTAGTGCATCCTCGTTGTTCTTTTATGTTAGCATGTAAATATTAGTACTAGTGTCCAGATCTTCATATCTTGTTTCTCATTTGGCAACTAACCGAATGGAGGTGTTTGTGGATAGTGATGGTTTGTCATTAAATACGCAAGAGCGTGACATCGCCTGTAGGTGAACGCAAACTAATGCTGTAGGGTGTTAGGTCTGGGAATGACTCGTAATGAAAAAACGGTGTGCTTAACCAAAACAGAGTCTGAAAATAGAAAAAACCCACAAAGTTACCATTAAAAATAAAATTCAGACAAAAGGCCTGACAAGCTAGCTGCATCCTCACAAGTTGATCCAACCACCGACTGTTGTTACATTGCTCTTGACTAATTTCTTTGATAGCGCTGATTTTAATGTTATTTTTTGTTTTTTCCAAACAGTGTCGAAAGCTAAATTTCACATAATTCATTTACAAATTCTCTAATTCAGTAT